>OMNZ01019687.1:4819-34704 GCA_900303255.1 Lesueurigobius sanzi | reverse complement strand
TACTGTTTTACAGTATAGTGCAGAATTGTTACTTAAAACTTAAAAGTTGAAAATGGAGAACAATAATGTTCCCAGTGAGTTTGTATGAAGTATCTTTGAGTCCTGCTATCTAAAAAAAGCGGAAAAGCCGTCAGAAAAATCAGAATTTTAGTCATATTGATTTTTCTTTTTATCTGTCCATATCTATGTATTTAAACCCTATCTAATCCTCTAAAACACTCCCTGAACCAACAACACTATTATTACTGTCCTCATCATCATCTCAGAATATTTTGTATCAAATTTCACAATCTTGTCTCAAAGTATGAGGGTGTATGACCTCAACATAGTCCTTTGAAGGAACCAGGTTCAACCAAAGAGCTTTTTGGGTTTTGAGACCAAAGTGGGCCGAGTTGGAACAAAAGGGTATGGGCTTGATCTAAAAATATCATTATCTGGGGTCAGGCACCTCGCCTATTCAGAATACAAGTATAATTGGAAACCCTCTTGAAAAATCTTGCCTATATTAAATTCTTTTGGCGGCTAATAGACTTTTCTGAAACACAAGGTCCTAGGCTACATTTATGCCAAATTTGGCACTTGTGTCACAAAGTCAAGAGTCAAAATTGTCCAAACCTTCTCCACTGAATAAGCCTGAGTAAGTAGACTGAGCTATGACATGTTTGTGTTCATGAACAAATGAATTATGAAACAACAATTGATCACAGGTGTAAGGTAGAATCACTAACTGCAGACTTGTAAAGTGCGACCAGGAAAGTAAATGACATCACTTAATAGTTAATATTTAAAAATCTCTATAAAACGTTGTGCTTCTTGATGACATAGCCCACAACATCCAGAACATACACAGTCAATCTTCATTTGGCAATTATTTAATTTCTCTCAAACTGAAGGGTTATTGATTTTTGATTATGCAATTACGACTGACAATAGCATCCTGAAGGTTGGTTCACAAATCTATCAATACAAAATCTATCAAAAGTTATTTTTAGCTTTTTAATTTCAAACATTGGAAAGCATCCAAATGTTTTTGTATGCATTTGGCAAAACATTTTCTGTTCGATCACGTCTGTACCAAATTATATTCCTAAGGCCTCAAACTTGATGCACATTTCTGTATGAATCTGTCACAATTTCCTGGCGTATAATCGTGTGTGTTTGTCTCGGTGCGGAGTGCGGTAGAGCGGGGGTCATAGGTGGCCGCTTGCACACGGGCCCCGGATTGAACGTGCCGAGGAGCAGCTGTCCCGATGATGGATAGAGAGATGAGGAGAGAGGGGAGATCTGCATTTTTCCCCCATCTATAGGTGAAGTGAGAGGAAATCAGTCTGATGCCCCGCCACGGACCACGATTTATGATCTCATCAGCACGATCGGATAGACACCACCTTTCTCTTTTTTTTGGGGAGGATCATATTTGATATTCTCCCGGCATTCGGCTCGGCAAGAACACTTCCTCGTAATGATGTGTGGGTTCGTAGCAGCTGATGGCTCTGAAAGTGATAAACTCCAGTGGCAGAAAATGTTTATTCACCTGTTGGCTGAGTTCCCGGATATCTCGCTGTGAATTATACCTAGAGCACACAGAGGTGGAAGAAGCATATAAATACTCAAATTACTGTAATTTTGCAGGTAGCGGCTTCATCGTAGACCTGTTTACCCGCTGTCTAAAAGGTCTTAAATTAGCTGTGCCCAAATTTTCCCATCTTCAAATTAAAAAAAGGAAACTAGTTAAGTTTGAATGGCTAGTTTTGCTTTGAACCTTTCTAACACGTTTGTAACATCCTGATTCTTTGTGAGTTTATTTAGTTTTATTTATTCGACAGGAACGTTGTGAGGACCTGAGATGGCTACAAGCTAATTTTCATCTGTAACTGAGCAGCCACAGAGCAGAGTGTTTTATACAGTGTACAGTTATCTTACTCTTGTTAATTGTATTCCTTGTTTGTGCAGCACTTCGGAAACTAGGGGTTAAAACGTGCATCAACACGAGCATTAACAAGCTGCCCCAGTGGAAAGATCTCAACTCAGTCCATTATTTACAAATTTACTTTAATTGAAGAATACAAACATAGCTAGTGATTTACAAATCATTGCACAATATTACATTCCCGAACAGTTAATGGTGAAGACTTACACATCTCTGCAGCTTTGCCAGAGAAGCAGGTCTGTCCAAATGTCGCCGACCTATGCAGGAAATAGCTTTTTAAATGCAGTAAATCAAAAATGCCGAGCGCATCGTGGATCTTCAGGGTAAAAAAATCATATCCATCAGGTGCTCATTGGAGGTGGGTTCTGTTTGAAATGAAAAAAAAACGGACAAAATTCCAAGGCACTCAGACGATTTCAAACTTTTTAAATGTGTTTTATGTGTGTCTCTTTAGTATGGACCAACTTCTTGTGTCCGCAATAACTGAAAATGCAGATTTCTAGTCTTAGTTTATCGTTAATTTCTTTGTAATTCCTGGGCCAGTCCACGGGAAACAAAGTTCAATGTCTTCTCTGTCAGCACATATGAACAATTGTGTCAATATTCAAAAGAAACAACTTTCAGCCATAAGGATAATATTGCAGGTTTGTGATTACAAGCACCATCAAATAATGATCAGGGAAGCCATTTGGACAATGGATTGCAAAAACAGTTTCTCTCCCGTAGTTGTACTGGCCCCTGACCCCCAACTGAAATTAAATTGTAGAACGTGAATGAAACCCATGAGTAATGTTTATGGGCATTTGGTTCGTCCTACGTTTAACTTCTATAGATTTGATTTAATTTATGCCAATATCTAACTAAACGCTTTCAATTCTGCAATTTTCTTTAGCACACCTTCTCTATGGTAAATTCCCCTCTGCTTGTGTGATGTTTGGGGGCCCCTTATCAGCGGTTTGAAGGTACACTGTACACTGACTGATAGAGGAGGTGGTATAGCACTGTTGCCTTTGGAGATGCTGAGTCGGCGTATTGCGGGAGGCATTTGTTCAGCCGCACGCCTCTTCCACTGCTGCTTGGGGGATCCTGGAGGTAGTTTATGTATTGATTTAACAGGGAGCCTACTCTCCATTTTTTAACATAAGTGATGGCTCTCTCCGGGTGGATCTAGCGGCTGTGGCTCCATCAGTAGTCACTGCACAGGGGTTAGAGGTACAAGCCACCGCCGCACGGCTCAATGTCATAAATCCACCTCCCGTAAAGCCACATTATGCTTTAAGTTTACAGTGGGCACGTTTGTTATTAGATTGGATACAGATTTGTAATGTGGCTTTCTACATGCTGTTTTATAAGACTTTTTCTTGCCAAGCATGAAAACTAAAAGCTCCTGGGATCTAAAGGCAATCTCAAAACACAACTAGAGCAAACTGAGACAAACAACATTACTTCATAGAGAAAAGTCTCATGTGTACGCTGTACGCAGGCAGTATTCCCAGAGTTCCTGAGGGTTTGGGCGTTGTTTTTAACCCTTCGGATCCAAATGAGAAAATTCACAGTTGAAGGATCATTTACTATAACATAACAGTGTACTGTTAAACATATTTTAATTCAGTTTGACTCTCAGTCTTTTGAAGTCTATAGTTGAATAAACTTTAATGCAAATTTAGTTTCATTTAGTGAATTTATATTGCAGTATTCAAACATATTTAATAATGTTCTTTGCTTCGTTAGCTTCTCCCACATGAACAAGCGCAGACCTGTTCCTTTGGCAGTGAATCTAAATGATATGTGGCTCTTTCTAACTGTGTCACTGAAATTCACATGTTTTTAGTCTCTTTGTTTATTTTTTGTTTCATCTTTTTAATAGTTTAAAGATGACAGACTCTGCACAGCTGTAGTGCTCTCAAAGATTTGTTTATTTGCACCACAAGGTAACGTTTCGGGCGTGTTAGCCCTTCATCAGTTTTAGTCTCATTAACTACTTTATATTTGGTTTTAGTATAATTTTAGTCTGCAAAAATATTACCTCAATTAAATAATAGAGGAATATTTTAGTCTATGAAATTAACATACATGCATGCAAATAGACTTCCTTCAT
Organism: Lesueurigobius sanzi; assembly: GCA_900303255.1. NCBI lineage: Eukaryota > Metazoa > Chordata > Actinopteri > Gobiiformes > Gobiidae > Lesueurigobius > Lesueurigobius sanzi. Next base: position 30,676 of record OMNZ01019687.1, on the reverse strand, counting down.
ATTCTATGGCTTTACTCTGTGTCCATAGCAAAAGCTCCTATAAGCTCATGGCCTTTTGGTGTGATAGTGATTAATACTTTGTTATTGACATTATCTCTAGCTCTCATGTTATTTTTATTCTATTACCATGTTATTACTGTACTATAAGGTTGAATTGACATTCCAATGAACAAAATAATTACCAAAGTAAGAGACAATTGCTGAATTTTAAATAAATGCTCATTTCAGTGATACAAATGTCTGGAGTCGAACCCCGAGCGAAGCATGAGGTAAAGTCTGTGGACCTCGACCAGTTTTAGTTGGGGACCCCTGTCATATACTATAATCATATTCTGCCTTGCTTTACAGATAAACCAGTGCTACTCCTATTAGGCTGCATGATATTGAACAAACAGGCATGCAATACAAGCCGTTACATTCAATTCAGACACACGTAATATCTTTTTCAGCAATTTGTGTCAAAAGAACACTCCAAAATCACTAAATCAGAACCACTACTCCATGCATGTTTAGTTTTAGAGCGTGTTGGCAACATATATATTTTTTAATTGTCAGTCAGATGGAAGGCCACCATTTCCCTTACTGAGATATGTTTTTACCTGAGCTTAGACGAGTTGATGCGTACCGGTCTGGTCTTTGTGCTTGCCCTCAGTAACATAAATAGACTGAAGATGTTGTTAGCATTAGTCTCTGCTAGCGTATTCCTATGGGGAAAAACAGAGGGTGAAGTTAGAAGCCACCAAGCGCATCTACGTTTTCCCTATTTAAATACAGTGAGTAGTTTCACGATCCATGTATAGTTACACAAAATTAAACATTTCGATTTTCTAAGCTGATAAAAAGGGGTACTATATTGTAAGGCGTAATAACACCCTAGGAGCACTTTGACGTCTGCGCAGTAATATGCCCACTCTCACACTAGGAGTGAAGATATTACTGCGCAGACATTTCAATATAGTACCCCTTTTTATCTACTTAGAAAATCGACATGTTTAATTTTGTGCAACTATACTTAAATCGTGTAACTACTCTGACTTTTAAATAGGGAACACGTGGATGAGCTTGGTGCCTTCTATCTTCACCCCTGTTTTTCCCCATAGGAATATGCTAGCTAACAACATCTTCAGTCTATTTATGCTACTGAGGGCACGCACAAAGACCAGACTCGCCTAAGCTCAGGTAAGAACATATCTCAGTATGGGAAATGGTGGCCTATTCCTTATAGTGACTTTGCGATATTTTGTGGCTTCTTGTGATATGGATATTGCATTACCTAATATTGTCATTTTTTTTTTTGTGATATATTGTGCAGCCCTTACTCCTTATGCTAATGGCTATGCTCTGCACACCCTGTTAGCAGCTATAGGTTCAAAGTAAAAAGAAAAGTTGTACTTGTCATCATAAATCTTTTCTAAAATACCATTTTATTCCTTATTATGCAAACTGCTGGAGCCAACACTTCACCATCTCATTTATATTCCTCCACTTTTGCTTAGCTGGGTTATTGCGATTTCCAAAACCAATGTTAATTAGCAAACAGTGGAGAGATGAAATGTTAATATTTAGGTGGAAGACGCTCTGCCCCTCGTTGTCCAATTTCATCAGACTCTATAGGTCCGACCATGTGCTTGTTAAAATGCTTCACTTTCTGTTTTTCCTTATCAGCCTGATGCAACTGAGATCAAAAGGCGGTAACACTCTTTATTTATTAGCTCTGTGCAGACCTACTTCAAAATGAGTATAGACTACAACCACGACTCCCTGCCATTTTAGATTCCTCCAGACGTGCAAGCCTCTATTTTGACCGTGCGTTTTAGCGACTATTTCTATATACGTTTTGAGGTCAGTGAGGTTGCTCTGATCTGGATGTAACATACTGATGAAATGAAGCAGAGCTATAGTAGCATTTCCAGTTGTGTTCAGTACTGTATGCATGAATTATGAAACGTGCACTGGGGACCGGCTCCAGCGCGGATCATGCATAAATGTACGAGCAAGCTGGGCTGAGTGTTGGGAGCGTTGGAGGGGAGAGAGGTTGGCGAGGTCCACACGCTCTTGCTAGAACTTCTTCTTGTTCGTGACACAGGCAGGTCAGCGGTCAGGTCATCACAGCTCTGTCCAGGAAGTGGTTATTCAGGCGTGTTTTGATGTTGGAGTGTGATGGTGTTCAGACTAGGACGGAATCATCAAAGACGGCTAGCGCTTTGCAAAATCCAGACAGAAATGTACAGTGGGTATAAAAAGTCTACACACCCCGGATGAAAATTTCTATTATTGTGAATAAAGAAGCCAGGGCAAGCTCAAATGAACTTCCAAAGGCATGAAGTTACAGATGAGACATTGCCTTGTATGTAAAAAAATAATTTAAAAATCTGATTTTATTCTCATTTTTAAAATAATTTTAAAGGAAAAAAGGCTGGTGCAAAAGTTGGCACACCCTGCAGAGTTATACCATGTAGCCCCCACTTTGGCAAGTTTCACAGCTGGAAAACACTTTTGTAGCTGCTGACAGTGTGTCAATTCTAGTTTGAGGGATTTTTGCCCATTTTTCATAACAAAAGTCTTCCAGAACTGAGAGGTTTCTGTCCTGTCTTGAACACACTGCTCTTTGAAGGTTTATCCACAGATTTTCAGTGATGTTTATGTGAGGAGACTGTAGGTCACGGGAAAACCTTCAGACAGCACCTCTAGAGGTCGTCCATTGTGGATTTTGAGGTTCAGGATAATTATCCATTTGGAGAAGGCCTCCACTTTTTCACAAACGGTGTTACGTTTTCACCCAGAATCTTTGGAAATTAATTTAAATCATTCTTTCTCTAACCGTGACATGTTCCCTGGGCCACTGGCTGCAAAACAAGCTCAAAGCCTGATGGATCCAGCCCCATACGCAATAGTTAGAGATGATGGTCTTTGATGAAGCTGGTGCCCTTTCTATCTATAAGAATGATTTAAATTAATTTCCAACAAATTCTAGGTGAAAACGTAACACCATCTGTGAAAAGTGGAGGCCTTCTCCAAATGGATAATAATCCTGAAGTTTATTACAAAATTACAAAATGTTGTCAATGCCATTGCAAATTGCATTGATACCATACTTTTCAATATACAATTTCAATTTAAAATGATTTTTGATATTACTTACTACTTAAGACCATCATTGTTAATGCTGCTGATGTGTGATCTGTCTGAAATGTGCTCCATGCAGTACTTTCTGAATCTATAATCCATCTTCAGTGTAAATCTCAGTGCTTTGTAAGTGTGTCAGTGAGAAGAGCTCCCCTCCCTCTCTCCCACACACTCTCCTCACATCTTTATTTTTTTTTTATACCTCTATTTCTTTTGACGTGAAAAGATCAAGTGCAATTTCTGGATGGCATCCCTTTTCCTGTAGCCTAATTACGATCTGCCGCGTTGTACAAATGTGCCAAACGGCTTGATTAACAGTTATCACATTTCTTTTTGTCTCTCCCCACCACAACGCCTTTTTATTTGCATTCATTGGGACAAAACTCGACAAATCCAAGCCCCTTTGAAGAGATTCTGAGAAGAGAGTGAGAGAGGGTCACACACAACCGTATCAGATGCGCCATAATTCAATTAGAGCATCTATTGAGAGTGAGGAGAAAGGAGAGACTTTGCCTCGGGATCCCGGTTCTTTTTGACAATCCTCCACAGCCTCTGAGGATGTCATCATTAAACCGATCCCACACATTTCACAGCAGCCATTTGATCCCAAGATCTGATGCTCTTTTGTGATCTATTATGAACAGAAGTGCGAGGAGAGGTGGTAATAAGTTCTCTTCCCATGCAGTCGCTATACAGAGAGTCGACTAGCACCTAACCAGTGCCCACAAGCCCCGAAGGCACAGCTCAACTTGTATTTCAGAGCTACCGTATAATGAGTTACGAAGTTGTTTTGATGTCAGTTCCCAGTGGTCACATGGTTCATCAAAGACACAACTCTATCAGGACAGAACTGCCTCTAAAGGGGAGGCTGTTTTGGCTAATTAGTTTTGACAGCATATGTAAGATGTCACAAATACATAGTATTGTAGGAGCTTGATTGATTGACAGTACTCCAAAGATATTCATTGGGCTAAGGGCTCAGAAGGTTTTCAGGTCTACTTTTGATCATTTAGATCTGATATTACTGTAATGTACTGTCTAGAGATGCACCGATCCTGCCTTTTTGCTTCCGATACCGATATCTGGGGTTTAAGTACAGTATGTATCTATATATACCCGATACCAACTGATACCGGGAAAATTTGAAAGAAAAAATATTTGGTGTTATATGTCAAACTTACTGTTTTGCAGTGAGTAAAAACGTGAACTAAAGTACAAACAGAGACCTTCAACAGTTGACGATATTACGTAATTTACTTATTATTATTATTATTAGTATTTTAGGTGTGACCATAGAGTGTAGAATATAACGGAAGTAGCCCACGTGACTTTCCCCATAGCGTTCAGCACGGACTAACAAAGCCAATTCATGCTAGCATTTGAACCGCCACCATGTTGTGTGCAAACACCACACAGGAAGGCCCACACGGTCCGGGCCTCACAGCAAGAAGGTCCTGGGTTCGATTCTCAGACCTTTCTGTTCTTCTTGAAGTTTGAAAAGAACAAAAACAACATAACCAGCTGTGTCAACATCAGTCTGTTTAAATTATTCTTTGTTGTTCATGTTATGTAGTAGCACATGTTATTTCCATATATACTAATAATGTTACCAATGCTACTATTATATTTAATGTTTGTATTTTAATGTTGTGTGCACCTGCCAAGGGACTGCTGATGGAAATTAGCGATATCTAAACCTGATACAAAGCATCTTTCCTTTAAGATTAATGTATTTTGTACATGGTCCCTGACAAATAAACTAGATAAGAAGCAGCCTGTCTATGAGATTCAAGTGAAGTCAAATTTGGACCATAACAATAAGCAATTAAAAACATTGCTCTATTCTATCAAAATGGCGTCTGTAACAGGATAGGAAAAGGTAATGTGACCCATGAAACACACTGCACATAAAATAAAAATACTGTGTTGAGTTAATGCCGCAATTAGATTTGATTTGACTTCGCAACTATAACTTTCGAATAAGTACGCTGCTTGTACTTGTTTTTATTTTCTGTAAACTTCATTAAAAGTGCGATAAATCTTTCTAATAATAAATTTGCGCTGCTGTGGTCGTATTGACACTCGCTGGTTGTTTATGCCGCGCTCTGAAGCTGCTCGCGCTTGTGTACGCGGGTGGGCGGCCTGTGCCAGATGGACACTTGATCACTTGTCATACAATTCCTGATTAACCCATAAATTATATCTGCCAAGTGGATTAACTGGAATCATCATCGAACACTGTCTCCTGGGATGTGCGTCTCTGTATCTGTTGAGCAGCTCTGCAGGGCCTGGTGTACTTTCCGAAAGGCTAGGGGAGAAGAATGATTCCCCTGAACAATGTGCCCAAAATAGCAGCTTTTCTCTGCATTGTGTGGGCCTCCATAACAGTCTCCAACGCATGAGTCATTGTCTGTGCTGCTCTACCTGGGGCACTCATAAAGATGATTCTCCTTTGGGATGTTGCTATAGCGTGCATCCATTCCCCCTTTCTGCAACAACGTGAAACTAGAGCTCCCTGAAGTTTACAAGCAGATTTTTGCATTTAGTTATGAGGTAGATCTTACTTTCACATATCGAAAAGTGCAGTTTTTCTAAATGTCTTTGAACGCAACAGAAGATAATGGCCTTTCTGTGCAGAGAGTCGGTGTAATTTGTCTCGTGGGTAATCTTTACGCTCATTTTCTTTGTTGTTGATGTTGGGAGTGCAGTGGTACTTTGGACCATCACATATTAGAGGCTCATTATGTCTTTCCACTACCTGCCTGTTATTACTGTTTTAGGATGGGGTTGTCATTTAGACACAGGATGGAAGTGTAATAGGCATATTTATGCTTATTTATTATATTTTAGTTATTTCTAGTCTTGAAGGCGCTCCAGGGCACAATCTATGTTGCCATGGAGATGGTTCCATCAGCAGGGAAAGCCTAGTAGAAATCCTAAAAAATGGATCCTGGAGCGTCATAAAGGATGAAAAGTAAAAATGAAAGGCACCATTGAACCACAAGCTTGTCAGTACAAGCCATGCCCTGGTGCCGGAAGTTAAAAAGCCATTCAAAAATGACAGACTTAAAAAAAAAAAAATGTTTAAAATGTTGGGGCGACAGTGGTGCAAGTACAGTAGTAGAGCGGGTCGTCTTGTAACCAGAGGGTTAGCAGTTCGATTCCCGCAGGTGCACACTGTTTTAAGGTGCCCACACACTAGAGGATTTGTAATCTTTTGAGACTAAAGATCTGTGCACAGACCACACACACTTAAGGACAGACATGAGGACACACATACACACACATGAGGAATCCCACGACAGAGCATGGCATGAGAGAAAGCTTTCATTGCGCCACGCCTCCTAAGACTAAAAATCTGGCTAAAAATCCTTCAGTGTGTGTCCAGCTTTAGTGTCCTTGGGCAAGACACTTCACCCACCTCGCCTCCGGTGCCTGGGTACGCTGGTGTATGAATGAGGGTGAATAAGTGAGTTGTTCCTTAATGCAAAAGCGCTCTGAGTGCCTAAAGCAGGTAGAGCACCATATAAATGTGACCATTTGTCATTTAAAAGAGCAGTTAATCAGCTACACTATGTGGTGACTTATGGACATAAAACTCACAATAATACAGTAAAGTTGTAGCCAAAACTTTATAAACCATCCATCCATCCATCTTCTTCCGCTTATCCGTTGCTGGGTCGCGGGGGCAGCAGTCCAAGCTGCCCGGGTCACACTGCAGTCCCTTATGGCTCCTCGTGCAGGTGGTGGGTCCACAGGAGGACGGCCCCACGACGCTCCTTCACATCTGGTCGACGTAACCGGCCTTGATGGTCTCATCATAAGGGGCTTCTGAACCGCTCTTGGTCTGACCTGTCACCTATAGGACCTGTTTGCCATGGGAGACCCTACCAGGGGCATAATGCCCCAGACAACAGAGCTCCTAGGATCATTCGGGTGCTCAAACCCCTCCACCACGATGAGGTGGCGGTTATAACCAAAAAAGTATAAAAGCACTTTGCCGTAATTTCAAGTATTTGGTATTTTCTTTCTTGTAAAATATCTGTGCTATGGTCAGTAGTTGGCACAGACGTAGCTGATTAGCCTCTGGCAAGCTTTTAAACTCTTACTATTTGATTTTTTCTAAAAGTCTATGGAAATTTTCAATGGGATTTTTACTAGGTGGAACTGTCAAGCTCCATACAGCCACTGGGTCACTAAAAGGTCAAATACACACTAATTGTTAATATTGTTTTTGCATAAATGCAGCTTTAACACTACCATGTGGTGAAAACAATGCTTTATTTTTTTGTTTTTAACTAAAATATTGTTTTTACCTGGCTATAAGAGGTCAACCAGTGATTGTGTCTGATTTAGGTAAGTAAATAACTCATAGCAGTGCTATACAACTAGATATTAAACAAAGTATAGAATGCTGGTAAGGTACTCACCAAGAGGCAAAACATTCTGCCAACGGCTTTACCTCATGGTGGGTAGAATAAACCTAAAATTATCCTTTGTTACTGTACTTACCCCTTGTGGCAGTGGCAGTTTTATGTCCTGGACCCTATTATCCAAAAGCTTAATTTTTCCTTGGCCCATTGCTGACATTCCTGAAAATGCTTTGAAATTGGTTTGCTTTTCCTCTCTGCAACTAGAAGAATTAAACACTAAGGGGGTTGCTTATCAAGATGCATCCTTTTTCTCCAAGGCAGTTCTGTGATGGCCATGCCCCCTGCATTGCCCTTACTTTTACCATATCACTTTTCCTAACCCTAAACTTAACCATAACCTTAGCCTTAAAGCTCACCCTGACCATAATAAATGAGAATACGTGGGGGCGGGACTTATAGCAGAACTACCTAGGCTATCAATAGAGATGTTAAATAAAGTGAAATAGCATCATATAGCTCTTTATGGCCATGTTGCATTTACCGTTTCAAATTGAGTGCATTACAGTATTAGGCCCCCAAATTGTTATACTGTATAAATTAGACAATGCTTTGTAAAAAATGTGCAAAGCTGCTGCTGATCCACTTTTGAATGTGTCACTTATTTTGACCAAGCGAAACGGTTGGTCAAAATAAGTCTTAAATCAAATGAGCTCCTAAGGTCTAAATATTGTACTAGCAATAGCAGCTTTTGGTCATCCTTAGTCCTTTTTACCTTGAGCTGCTTCACTGATCAATAATAATTTAGGTAAGTGCATTTTGCACTCGGTGCAGAGCCCCGCTGTTACTAAACTGTATGAACCTACCATTTATAGAAGTGCAGCATCAGCAGAATACTGAACCACTGTCTTGTGTAATAGCAGCATTACTAGAACCAATGTGGCTGGCCATGTGACAGCAGGCACAGCATTTTCTTTTAATATTTGTTTGTACTGCTCATGATTTTTTTGATATTTTTTTTAAAGTGGGTTTATTGTAAAATGTAACTGTACATGTTAGCTTCAGTAGTTTTGATCAAATTTTGATGAAAGGGCCACATCAGGATTTTGAACTTCAAAAGCCAGACCAGTTGTGGTTTGGGGCTTTTCAAACAAGTACATTTTTTAAAAGACTTAAATACTCATGTACAAAAAAGCAAAAGAAACCAAATGGCTGCAGTTATCCATTATATATTTTCTTTGTCAGTGAAACATGACAAAGAAAATGATGAGCTAGGGGGGGCCGCATTTGTTCCCCGGGCCTTAGTTTGCCCACCTCTGTATTACCTTCTATTTTTTGGCCCTAAAAAGGCGGGAACAAACTGTTTCCAGTGATTCGGGATGGTATTTTTAGTTTTGTAATTTCCAATGATTTAGTTTTTTGTTGTTGTTCATTGTCCTTTGACCTTGGTGTACAGTAGCCATTGTTTGTTGCAGCAGTGGTAGTGGTAGCACTTAAGCTGTTGTTGCTTTAGCAAATTGCCTGTCCTTCACATATGACAGTGCAAGTGCACACACAGTTCTCTTGCTCCACACTTGTTGGTGCTGTGGCGTCTTGTGTGAGTAGTTGGTCCTGACAGGTCACAGTGCAGCCTCGGCTCATTGCTCAACAATAATTTGGCTTCTCTTGGAGGTGGAGGAGTCCAGGAGTGACGTCCCAGAGGGGAGTGCAGGTGCTGCAGCAGGTGGCACAGAGTGGCCTGGCCGGGACACAGCTGCTCCAGGCCGGACACACTGGAGCAGAGCCAGGTGATCCGTGGCTCTGAGGGGCACCAGGCAGAAGGTTTACTGTAGTGTGTTTCTCTACTGCAGACTTCCAAAATAACACTGTAAAATCAACTTTTCTTTTCAGTCCTCTACAGACCCGGAAAAACTCCTGGCACAACACTTCCAAAACACATGCTTTGATTTTGAGAGTATGTAGATGCTATAGATTCAGTAATTAGTCAAAGTTGTTGTCGATGTGATGGTAGTTGGAGGTGGTCATAGTAAAAAGGCCTGTACTTTCCTGCTTGGGCCAAAGTTGACACAAGAACCATTTAAATACTCCCTGACTTTCAAATAACTGTGTCTTGAGTATATTTTCCTCCAGCTGTTCTCCAACCAAACACAAACTTCACATTTCCTTTCAATCTTCTAACCGACTCTAAACCCTCTTCCACCCCTGAACTTTGATCCAAACCAAACTTCCCTCCTCACACGAAGCGTATAGCTTTACAATCGTCTTATAAAGGTGCGTTTGTTTTGCTACGCCTTCCTCTCCCTGCTTGGTATTTGAGGGCGACGCTCCGACTGTATAAAAGATTCCCTCCATGTTTTCATTGAACGTGACACCACAGACTTGACACCACATGAAAGGGGTGCTCTGCGGCGGGGAGCACCTTGTCTCGTCCCAAGGAGAAAGCTCTAAATGTACGCTGACAATGAGGGGCTTTCATGTGTTACTTAGCGTTTTGACATTACTGGATAAAGATGTGGGAAAAGCAATAAATCTGAGGCTGAGACGTATTAGAGTTTACAGCTGTGAATTCAAATGGGACTGGAGTGATGGGAGAGATGCTTGAATTGCTTTATTACTGTACTGTAATTTTAAAATCTATATGGTTAAGTTAAGAGTAGAAATGATTATTGTGAGATGCAATTTTACGATTCTTAAGGATTATCCAAGTTATGGAAGAAATTTCAGATCATTTTTCAAACCCTTTACAGCAAATGTTCACAATAAAGTAACATTTTTATATTTATTTAATGGTTGTTGTAATTTAAAACACATTGAACATTCAGCCTGTGTTATCTTTATCTTTATGTGTTACCCTTATGTAAAAAAAATAATAACCAGGCCATAGAGTATTATTTTTACCCTCATCTGAAGGAAGCAAACTGGTGTGAACGTTGTACACAGTATATACCCTTTCTGAAATGGATTCACTCAATTCATTTTATAGAGCAGTTTCACCAACGTCATAAATCTGGCTAAGACCAGGATGCGCGGAGATATACTGTAGCTCACTCCACTTAACCAGACGCGGTATAGAATTATGGATAAAAACTCAGTTTCGCGAAAAACCCTCCACATATCGCACTCCAAAACTTATCACACAGTAGACCAGATGTATAGAGAAACACCAGTCGCCAACGAAAAAGACCGTTACATGAATAAACTCAAGTTAATCGGCAGACAGCATCCATACCACATGGATTCCCAGCTTGTTCAGTGACGAATTGCTAATTGCCTCGCGTAAATTAATCCAATCGATGTTTGACACCATTCTCTTTATACTAAACAGACATTAGTTGTTATATGTCAAGTCATAAAGTGATAACTATGCAATTGTTACACACAGGCCTGAAGTAGCAAGAAAAGCCTGCATTTTTACCAATATTTGTTACTACAAATAATTGCTAACAGTTGAATAAAAGCAAATACAAATACACAAATATCTAAATACACCAGCAACAAAATGAGCCGAGCAAATTCAGATGTTATCCAGATTTTTCCTATTCAAATTCGGATTGAGGCTTGCTAGCCATAATCTTCTCCTATCTTTGGACAATTGCTTGTTTGTTTTGACTGGTTTTGTCAGGCGAGTATCTCCGTCATGGCCGCCGTTGGATCTGTGCCGTCAGGTGTATGCGCCCTATTGACTGTGCATAAAGTTCAAGTCAAGCTAGCGTTAGCGCAACAAACACCCCTTTCATTTAGTTTCTGGTGCCGACGCTTCTCGTTAGCATAGCCTACTTAGCCTCGTAGTCGTGGATGTAACTCTATACTTTATGTTAGCTTGGCGTGGGTGTTATGCGCAGAGCCGATTACAAGAAAACAACCACAAAAAAACTCTGAACAGCTAATTTCCATGCGCTCACACAGTTTCACCTTCATTTTCACCAGGACATAACAAACACAAGGCTACACATGTTTCTTTTGGGACTACAAATTTGGGACTACCTGGGAATGAAGCTTATTTAACACTGGATGCTGTTTCTTCAGTCTTTTCTGGTGAGTTTCCTCTGTTTGGACACACACACATTCATGCTCTACAGCTCAAGACACATGACAGAGGTTTACCGTTGGTCCGAAAATTCTTAACCTACTGTGACCTTTTATATACAGTATGGTAAACCATAAAACCAGTTAATCTTGGCATCCCTAAAAAAGAGAGTAAAATAGACGACCATGAACATGATGAAGCGGTTTGGGTTGATGGAGGGCTGAAAAATGTTGTTAATCCCAAATGTAATGGGTTAAAGAGCACTGAGACAGGGGTAATAATATTTGGACCGCACCTTGGAGCAGAATTTGTGTGTGTGGTGTGAAATCTGGCTCATACGCCACACAAACATCTGAGTAATGCAGCCCATATGGAGTTATACAGCAGCCTGTTCCTCATTTATTTAGACACTGCCCAAAGATGTGCTCAAATTATTAAAGGAGGCCCTCGGAACGGGAGATTTACTTATTAATGATTGTTTTAATATTTAATTTTTGTGTTTTTTGGAATAATAATCACTTAGTTCAACCCTTGCATACATCGCCCCCCCAGAATGTTATGTTTTTCTTGTTTTTATGACTTTGCTCCAGGACATTTCCCTGTAGCGGGGGATGTTGGAAAGCAGGGAAGTTGATTAAACATGAATTTGGGTTTCCCTCGCCACAGAACCAGGCTGCCAGCCAGGGAGGACTGTGGTGCGAACTTGTACATTCATTCATGACAGAGGCGGACAGCAGCTCATGAGAGCAAATGCACTGGCTTCGGACATGCTTGGCTTCTCTCTACTAATGATGTTGGGCAGTGCAAAATACTCCCAAATCTTTATCTGTAAGCCAAAGTAAGTTCATGTTTGTTGGCTGCCTAAGCTGGAGGACTGGCCAATAACAATGTATTACAATGCTTTTATTCCAATAAGGCTATCTGTTATGTGGATCTGTGTATTTAGTTTATGGTTCAATAGTGTGAAACTATTGAAGCACAACTCCCTGACTGTTTGGAAGCAACACATTTATGGGAGACTGGATTCTGTTGTAAATTGCACAGGCAGGCTCCAGGCTCCAAATATACGAGATTGTGTGAAAGGAGCATGTCTCGGGGAAAAAAAAAGTCAAATTCGATGTGGCTGACTGCACTTTCACTTGGAAAGTATATCAGACTTGTTAGAAAATGTAGCTGTTATTCGTCACCATGATAGCCTGACAAATGTTGCAGTCACTCTGTTTATTAACATCACTATCAAACAAGTACAACTTTGCAGTCAATTTTTCTTTCACATACATCTGGCACGACTTTAGGTCTTATGGTTGGAAAAGTTAGTGCTTCATTTAACCACTGATATTTCAGAATCTGTTTTTCAGGATAATCGCGGCATCAGAGGGGATTGTGTTGTTGTCCATGCTTTTAGTTTTGGGGGGAAACACAGCCAGCAGGGAGAACAAACTCCACACAGAAAGGCCCGCATGATCTGGGACCAAACCTAGGACTTTTTTGCTGGCAGTCGAGAGCACTAACCAATGCGCCACCGTACCACCAGGGATCAGTCCCCTTGTAGATTTCTTTTTATACCTGCACGTCTAGCATTCAGCAAAACTTATTAAGTATTCATCGTCAGGTGCCTTTTGCCTCTGTCAATAGAAAAAAAAAAACACTATTTATTAAACCAGCCGAATGAGCTGCAAAAGTAGACATTACTTTTTTATTCATGATAGATTTTCAAAGAGAAGAAATGTGTCCTATTGAGACTCATTTCACCTTTATTCTTTTGTCGATGAATCCTCTTAAATCCTACCTTAACCACTACTGTCCTGAGGGTTAACATCCTCTCACCGCTTCAGTGATAGGAATTCCCATCTGAAGGTACAGCTTGTATAGTGTCCAGCAGCCTGAGTATTTACATGTCTGTATGTAGGAGGAGAGGGAGGTGCTCCTGTGTCCTCTTAAGTGCTCCTGAATGTCACATCCTATCTGCAGCCTGTCCCTGAGGCACAAATGGACACTCCATCCACTTGTCAGGTGATTAATCTGAGCTCCCACCCTCCGCCCCGTCGACTCTCTGTCTCCCATTCACAGCCATGCGCAACTACTGGAGACTGGCACTTATATATACACTTAATGCTTCCATATGTTATTGTGATTTACAATGTTATGGAAAACATTCATCAAAGTCTGGTCGTCAAATAACTTTTTAACCTCTAAGAAGAGAAAGTAGCAGTCTGCATAATGCCAGATTGTTTGCGATTACTTCTGTATTGTAATGAAAATATCCCTTCTGCTTGATCTTAGTGTTTAATACCTGTTAATCCTGTAGTTTAGACCTGATGCACATGCTAGCATTTCATAATTTAGTCTCCTCTCAAAGGTAATGCCCCTTGTTCAGTCCTACTCTTACTAAACCAATCATACTTTTACTGTCTTAAGTTGACTTGTTAATCCAACTGTAACCCTCCAGTCAGGACTTTTCCATGAATCCATGAATTTCCCATGACCAGATTAACATTTGACCTTTACCCCGGTTAAAGCAAGGTTTGCAACTTTTCATGTCCGTTACATCTCTTTGAAGACAGTAGTGTTTGTGTCAGACTCTCTTCTTTTATTTTTAAGAAATCCGGTCCGTTTGTTTACATCCATGTGTCTGTTTTTGACAAGACCATCTGGCGGCATCTTCTCGACAGGGTTTAATAATAATAAAAAAGTAATGCCTCTGGTTAGAGCCAATGCATTTTTACTAAAAAGCTGTTTGATTTATTTCCTTCCACTTTTTCCCCCACATGTTTAGACTTCTCTGTCCGACAAGCACAGATGGAAACTTGGGTCTTCGGGTCTTAGGTCAAATTCCAAAACAATGTTATGCAAATGTTGTTTTTCTATATAAAGCGCAAAGAATGAAATATCTGAGATGAATTGTTTCAACACAGCGCACAATAGGATAGGATTTGTGATTTATCAACATTAAACCTGTTGATTTTCCATTTTTAAAACGGCATTACAATTTTAGTCATGAATAATCTCTAGTTATGTCCCTACAAGCAACACTGTAACTATGTTTAGCAGTGAGTCCCATCAGGTGGCATTGCTGGATGCTTCAATAGCTGGGAGGAAATTTCCCTCTACAAAGGTAAGGTAAGGTGAACTTTATTGATTCTTCACAGGGGAAATGTGTCTCTGCATTTGACCCATCCATCAATGCCGCTGGGGTAACCCATCAGGAGCAGTGGGCAGTCGCAGAGCCCTGCCTGGGGACCCATCTCCAGGTTAATGGTCAGAATCGCCTGGGTGGAGGATTTAACCTATTGTGCATGTTGTGGGATGATGGGGGAAACCCATCCAGACACAGGGAGGAGCATGCAGACTCCACACAGAAAGACCTGCACAGTCTGGGAATTGTACCTGGGACCTTCTCGCTGTGAGGCAAGAGCTCTACCTACTCACTCTGCCACCGTGTCGCCTACAAGAGCTACACAAACACGTGCTGCACAATTCAGCACAATTTTACTTGCAAATGGTTTAACAAGTTGATCAGGATTGTTCTGAAAGTAAATGGGCAGGAACCAGCTGAAGGAGGAGTGTTTATGACGGGACTAATCTCTGCAGGTGTAAGTGTGAAAGGTACATGGAGCAGAGAGACCTGGGAGATGTTGTAGAAGTTTTGCTAATGTTGTTCAGAGGCAGAACATGTCAGGGCTGCTGTCACTGTCTCTGAATACTGATCTGTGATGGAGAGCTCACAGTGACACAGCAGTCTGCAGATACCTGTGCCATTGAACCATGACATACAGCTACTAAGATAAGCTTGTGTACTCTTAATACATGGAGATAAAGAAGAGCAAAAATGTTAACCATGGTTTGCTTAGAACATTCATGGACTGAATTGAATATATATGAGTCAATACTTGGCTTGGTATGTAATTTCTTGCTTTGGCAAACTTAATTTGGATGAATGGGATGCATGAGAACAACAAAAATACAATAACTGCATGAACTAATGAGCAAAGATGTACACAGCAGCAGTGCATGTCTGCAAGAAGACCTACTGTATTTGTTCACTTAATACTGTATGTTATGTTTAGTGCTGCATATTATTGGCATGTCACTCTAAAATAAGCATTTGAACATTAAGGGGGGCATTTATCAACACAGGTGCTAAATAGCGAGTGCAAGCTGGCGTATACAGCTGTTTGTGGGCATGTTGCATCTAATTTACCATTTGAAATGACATGTATTACAGTATTAAGGCCCCAAGTCTGACATGTCAATGAGAGAACGCTGCGTGAGTAAAAATGGTGTTCATGAGTGTGCCGCTGAACCACTTTTGCATGTGCTACTCAGTACATGAGCAAATACTTTCTAAATGAGCATCTAAGTACACAGTGTGTTAACTACTGAGCACCCCTCCCTCTCATGTGTGAAGCGCTTTGGGTGTGACTTGTGTCATATGAAAAGCGCTATACAAATAAGATTCCCTTTCCCCTTACTGGCCATCAGTTCTCAGACGGCAAGTCAAGTGTATTTGCAGAGTCCAACTGCTTCACAGATAAAACAGGATTAATTGATAAGTAAAATGAAAAATGGAACTGAGTAGAAGCAGCTCCGACAATTAACTAGAGACGATTTCAGCTGAAAGCCTCACCGTGTGTAGTCCTGAATCTGGGGAGCAGCAGGAGACCTGTCCCTGAGGTTCTCAGAGCCAGAGATGGGTCATAACCTGTCAGATATGCTTTGGTGCTGGGCCCTGGAGAGACTTGTACATACTACCATCAAACTACCTACAATTTTGAAACACAAATGCCGACCGACCCACATCTTTTGTACACAGGGATAGAGAAAAAGGGCAGTCTCCCCTCGTCAGCTTGTTGTTAGCTCTCACCTCCTGCTCCCTATAAAGTGTCTGATTGTAAAGTGGAGGTTATTTCTGTCAAGAGCTGCTCTACGTTAACATGACTTTACCTCCTCGGTCTGGCAGACACTCCCGAAGAACAGAAACCTTCCATTTCCTCCATCCTGCTCTAAAACAGTGTGCCGCTCAGCCTTGGCTCCGAAAGGCAAAGTGCGTTTAATGAGTCATGCCTAGCCATCTCCATCTTGTAACTTTCAATTGAGGGGACAATGAAATTTCACTGGGCCGTACAGTGTAATCCCGGGCTTTCTTAATGTAATTGGAAATCAAGCAGTCCCCTTTTGACTGTCCTTTTATTACTCAGGCAGCCGGATGTTCATGCGGGGGACAGCGCTGTTATAGGATTCTAATAAGGCAGAGTTGAGGGCCATTTCATGAGGGTGACCAATAAAGATCTGTTATAATGGAGCCGGGTTGTCTTACAGCATGTTTACGAGATCCTATAGCTTAAACAGAGCGTAGACACTATCGACTGGTCTTGGGCAAGATGTCAGTAATTATTTAGTAAAACGAAAACTGTCCTTCTGTTGAAAATATTCGCCTTTTATGTATTTTTAATTCAAACACTATGGTTGTTGCACTTACAGACAGGCAACTTGTGTCTGTGAACTTATATTGGTTAATCAATGAGACACTGTTGAGACACTTTCGTACACTAAAATATTTCATCAAAATTTTAGTAAAAGTAATACTAAACTGACTAGAATGAGACTAAACTAAATTAAAGATCCAGTGGTGGTACTTCATTTCATTACTTGAGTAAAAGTACAGATACTACTTGTCAAATATTACTCCAATGAAAGTGGAGCAATATTAAACAGTCAAAGTAAAAAGTACAATTAATTTTAAATGTGTGGTCCGTGGCATTGAATTATACATCTGCACAGCGCCACCTTCTGTTCCGGTGTGGACATGATAATGATATTAAATCAGAGAAAAAACCACAAAGCGACCAACTTGTCTGCACTCCCGAAGTAATGAGTAACAAGAGCTTTTTTTTTTTTTTTTACTGTAGCGGAGTCGAAAGTATTATATTTGTTTGTCAAATGTAGAGGAGTAAAAGTAAAGTACAGATCCTTTAAAACTCTACTTGAGTACAGTACTTGAGTGTATTTACTTTGCTACTGCCAACCACTGATAAAATCTCCAGATATTTCCGTCGACTAATAAAAATGAAAATAAGAAAACGTGTGAACTTCAGTGACGTTTTGAAAGAGCCCCATACAATTTAAATTCATGGCCAAAGGAACAGGTCTGTGCTTTTTTCAGCAGAGAATAATGTTCAAATGTGAATACAATAACATCAATGTTGACTAAATTCATTTTAGTTTTAGTTGAATTTTAGTTTAAAGCCAGACACAAGCTGAGGAGAATTATTTGACTTGAGTAAAACTAAATTACATTTTTGTCAACTAAATTAAAATATGGTGTCAAAATGAACAGCGGTTGTGAGAAATTGCTATTAACTGACATGAATGACTGCGCCATAAAAGCTTTATAGAGCATTCATTTCTACTTAGACAAATCCCCCACGTTCAAATCAACTTGTTAATTGTCATTATCAGTGCCATTGAAACAAAGATTTACGAAGTTTTATTGTTTATATTGGGCGGATTTTCTTCCAAATGTGTTTGTCAGACGCCACCAGAGAGAGACAGCAGACAGACAGTGGAGATTATGACGCGCCCTTCCCTGTGTCTCTGTGCCAAACCGAAACTTTTCTTCTCCCTCCGTCGCATAATCATCCAGTCTCTCCCCGCCTCCTGGCTCCCCCTCTCCATCTCCAGCTGTTGCACTGGTTATTCACACACAATTACAATCTATTTAGGAAGCGTCAGTGAAAGGACTAGTGCTGTTCGACGCTCATTTGCTCCTAAATTAACTTGTGTGCTCAGAGCTGCGCAAGTACAGTCATAGAAACAGACCTCCTAATTTTACCGTATTGTCTGTGAGAAAAAGTCATAATTAGTGCAAGAGCAGCAGCCACACACACAGCACTCTCAACCCCAGACTGGAGTTTGATTAACTGGGGTGCTGCTAATTGAATTGTTGTTTTTTTCCGGTGAAATGCGTATGACAGTGATGGCCTCTTTTAACAGGGCTGGCACAATAAAAATGTCAAGCTCATAAATCTATTTCAGCGTGCAGAAAATGGACAGAATTCAAAAATAGGACCTTTAGCGATAACAGAAAATCTATTCAATTATTAAAACTAAATAATTGATATAGACAACAAATACATGTTCCAAAACGAATGTCTCCCTTCTGAGATTAATAAAGGAAACTAATGAACTAACTACATTAACTACATTGCTAGTTGTAGTTTCTGACATGTAAAGCTGGGGACACATGCCAAAAGATAAAAAAAAATCTAATGTGATACAAATGTACAGATAAGAGACAATATCTTTTTTTTTTTTTTACATTTAATAATCTCAAGCTTACATTATAATAATAATAATAGATTTTATTTATTGCACTTTACATTTCAAGGAAACCTCAAAGTGGTTTCCTTGAAATGTAACCACTTTGATAGAAAAAGTGGTTACATTAAAATAAATCTTTTTTCTTTTACATGAAAGAAAAAGATTTGATGTAAGACAAACAAGAGAGAACTGAACTGCTTAAACCCTTGTTGGTGCCACTGCGTTGCAGTGGAGGGAGCGATGAGTTGCCTAATTGTTTATTGCCTAAATTCAGTCACTCAAGTCGTAAGCGACAGTTGTCAAAATATTTGATATTTCTTTGGTGGCTGGGAGCCGCAAAATACTCGTAACACAATCGCACTGACACCACACGCATGAGGAGTGCCATGACACATCATCACTTCTGAGAAAGGCTTCTCAAGCCACTCCTCCCCTAACTCAGGACTAAGGCACATCAGTGCCACACCTGAGCTAGCACTCCTCTAGTGTGACTGTTAAAGCGTTATTTTGTACTTCAGATTGAGATTCTGTTGAGGAGCAATAGGATGTAAGGTGGGCTGCACACTGAGACCTGAAGAGGCTGTTCTAAATCAAGGCGAGCACAAAACCAAGTCCTCTTTCTGTATACATTAATACCCTTCCTCCAGACGACATACAACACAGAGCACATAAGTTAATGGTGTTTCTGTATCTGCTGCTCTTTGGCCGAGAATGAAGAACTGAGAAGATTGTGTGGAGTTGTTATTGCAAGAATCTGTCTTCTGCAATGTCCGCCCTGTTTGCCTTTGGTTTCTGTTATGGTTTATTGGAGGAACAGTCCGCCGTGTAGAAAAGGTCTCTGCTGGAAAATCCTTTATTTAATCTGCACAAAAAGAGACGGAGACTATCAAGGATGAAATTTGTTCCGTGCAAACTGTCAAAACAAGTCTCTCTACAAGTTCAACTTCTGTGTCGTTCTTTTCACTTGAGCCTGACATTGTTGCAAGAAGTGTTTTTGACATTTTCAGGGTTGATGAACAATACAGTCTTCGGCATACAGTTTTATGGCAACTGTGATGAAATGTGTTTTCTCATACAATGGGAAAAACAGAAATATAGAAGAATTTGAATCAGTATTGGGTGAATGCTTAACGTACTTTCAGTAATGTTTCATGTCAAGAGAAACATTAGAACTTGGTGTACATCTAGATAAATGTTTGTTTTATCTAGATGTACACCCCCTCCAGTACTAACATTTATCGGTCTCCTTCAGACATGTGAGTAGCGACTGCTTCTGGCAGTTGCCATGTTGGAAAAAAGTCACATGACACCGATCAATTGCACAGTGATGCAGCTGTCGTCCATTACAGTTTTGCCCAGTCGGACCAAAAAGCCTGAAAAACCCAGGAACAGAGCAAGATGTGATGTGACGTCATGTGAATTTAACCGATTGTGACTCGATATAACATTGCCATTTGCCCCTGTACTCCATCGGGCGTCATGATCGGAAGGTCGGAAGTTTGAATCCCAGCTCCCCAATGTGAGTACTGTTGTTGTGTTCTTGGGCAATCCACTTCACCCACCTTGTCTAGTGCTTTGAGTTCTTTCTCTAAGTAGAAAAGCGCTGTACAGAAAATGGTAAAATAAAAAAATAAATGGTGTAATCATGTCCAGCATCTTCACCATTGAGAAATGACTATGTTGAGCAATGTGTTAATAAATTATAAAGGTAGCTGTTTAGAACTGGAGTCAAACAAAGGTGTGGTCGCTTATTAAACAGCAATATTTCAATGTAATTTAAATATTTATTTATTTGAAATGTTACGATATCCAACACAAAAGGTTAAAATCTTGAAGCGTTTCAATGTTTAAAGAAAGTGTACTTGCTCTTCAGTAGCTTAATATTCTGCACATGTCCACATCAAGTGCAATAACAGCCAAGGTGCCCCTTCACTATCCACAAGCTGCCAGTCGTTCTCATAGAGATGATGTGTAACCCACATGTGAATGACTCCTATTAATGCAGCCCATTGATGAAGCCAACCCTTTAACACAAACCATCACGCCACCAACATCATGAGCGAGCCTGGCCATTAAACATGGCGGTGTATGGATTTCAATGGCCTGTGCTCATTGGTGCATGTCAATAGAACAAAAATACTTGCTTCTTTGTTACTACCATGCTTCTTTCCATGTTTCTTCCTGTGTTATCGGCAGTTTCATGGATTTGTTATTACGTTGCATTTCATATCAAAAACCCTTGTTGAGCCCATCTGGTTTTTGTGCTGCAGTACCACAGACTGGCCACTAATCAAAGCAGCGACGGGCGAGATTGGGCGGTACCCTATGCAGATCTTTTAATACACCCATGCTCTATGAGTAGCTGGCTGCTCCCCTTGGCCTCCCTCCCAAACTCCCAGAACAAGCTAATTAAATCTTCTGTCAGCCCTGTGAAATCATTGTTCTTTCATCCTGCTGCAGTCACGTCACTCACACACGGGGACACGCGTAACGACACGAGTTCTAGGCCTGTAATTCCCGGGGCGCATGGGAGACTGTTCTTTGTGGTCGCCCCCGCCGGCATGCTAATCACCGATGCCTCCTCACTCTGTCCTGTGTCTTTTAACATGTCGCCATTGTTCGAGGATGACATGTTCAAAATGCAGATGCGGGACGGTGCAGATCAAACGGCACCTTAAAGACACTTGGGAACAGTCGCTAATAAGAGTCTTGGATTGTATAGGGGCGAATGAGAGGCACCTGTTATTGTGTGGTGAAGTCTGTTTATTCTCTTTTAAGTCCTGACGATGCACATTATTCTATTCGGCGGTATAATCTCAGGTCAAGTAAGAATTATTGTGCAGTAATCAGCTGCTGTGTTCGCTACTGTCCAGGAGAGACCCTGCCTAATAGGGCTGGGACAATACTATACCGTTATGCAATATATCACAATACGCCTTCATGACAATGTGTAGTGCTGGCTGCTCCACAAGCTATTTGCAGTTGCAGAGATCTCTGTTCATGTGGAGGAACTTTTATCTTGCACCATTTCAATTATTATTTCACTAACACGCACGTTTTTTGTGTTAATGTACTTTAACACTTCAATAAATGTCCTATATAATTTGGTTTATATATTTTTTGGCACAGGACTTTATTTTCTTTTTCCAAAGGTTCACAATATTTACTGTATCGCAATATATCGTATCGTCCTAGCCCTATGACCTAATATGCACAGTTTGAATTGTGTTAAAAAATATATGAATAAATATTATCAATTAGTTTCATGCAAATTCTCTTTCCATCTTTCATTAAACTTGAATATTCATATAATCCATACTCTGATTCAGGTACTAATATATACTGAAAATGCTAGCAAATGAAGAATATTTGACTTTTCATGCATACTTTCAGAATGTTCTTCTTTTTTCAGAAGGAAGAAAGTAACTCTTTTATTTAGTGTTGAAAATTACATTATTTTCAACACTAGAGAATGTACCTCTAATACACCAATGTTTCCAATGCTAATTTCGAAACTATTATTTACATTGCGCGATCGAAATTGAAAAAGTTTAAAATGCGTAATATTGTCATGATACTACTCGCCTCACAGCACGAAGGTCGATCCCTGGCCCTGGAAGGACCTTTCTGTGTGGAGTCTGCATGTTTTCTTACAACAAAAAAATGTGTTGGAACCTCTTTAGGACCAGGACTCCCCTGAAAAGATTCTTAATCTCAGTGGGACTTTCATGGATAAAAAAATAAAGTCTCAGTTCAACTCAATTTCCAAATGACCCTCACCCCTCACTCATCACTCATTGTAGCCTACGCAGTTATGTACACTTTAACACCGTTTTAATGTGATTCATGTGAGTGCGCGGAGTTGTACGGTTCAGTGTGTCTGGCTTGTGCGAACTCACTTGAGCAGCTCCCGTATTGCAGACTGTGATTAAATACTGTGGTAATGGATGTGGACGGAGCCCTGTTGTTTGTTCGCGCAGTGTTCCAGCTGAGGGAGCCATTAACCTGTTAGCCGCATTGACTGTGAATTACACAATCTTCACTCGCAAACTTTTGGAGGCTGCCGCTTTAGCTGATGGATAAACCTGCGGCAGGAAGCGGAGGTTGTCGCAGCAGACACGGGTAGCATCTGGTGCAATCCGTCTCTCTCTGTACAGTGGGGAATGAGCGGCTAAAATAAACTTGTTTGTGTGTTTCAGACCAGTGCGGTGCTGTGTTCGGGAGGCTGTGCTCTGCTGGCTGTCAGCTCCCTGTTGGCCATCATCACCATCTTCCTGCCCAGTGGAGGCTGCGAGCGCCGGGCCTGCACTCTGGCCGGATACATGCAGATGGCCTCAGGTACGAACACGCCAAAAAACCAACGGCATCCCACTGATATTATTGATCGAACAAACAAACAAAACTATACGCAGAGTAAATGGGTTATAAACTGTATGATACCTGTACAATTACTCAAATGGCAATGTTCATTTGAGGGAAGACCTTGCTCCAAAAGGAAACATTGATTCATGAAAACCCAAACCAGTTTAACGACTGCAAATAACCAGAAAACATCCCTTTTATCTTTGTACTAATACAAAAACAGAGCAGCAAAATGCATTGCCCCTTACAATGTAATTAATGAGCTTTTGTGTAAAGTGTAAGCAATAATCAAATACATCAAAGAGGCGTTTCTACTAATGTGGTTTGGATTATGCTCAGCCCTCATCTTTCCTTGTCTCAAAGTTTTGCAGCCTTTATATCCTTCTGTCAGCCTTTAGGAGAAAAGCATTACCACTTTATTAATCTCACCAATAGATACTGGTATGACTTAACTTTCTGTGGACATAATGTTTTGCTTATGTTCGCGCACATTCAGGACATAAAACTTATGTTTTTTTATATGCATATTCATATTGTATGAAACCGAGTTAAAGTGTTGAAATGATTTTACTTTTATGCTCTAAATCATTGTAGGACTGTAATTAGCGACTTTGACTGATAGCAGTGCCTATTACCAAAAACTGCATAGAGCTGACTTTGTTATCCATCACTCACAAAAAGAAAAAAAATGAAAAATGAAAGATAGAACTGGAGGACAGCTGCTGCTATGGCAACAGCACTGGTGCTCTTGACGATGTGAGGAATTTAGAGTCTGCTGTAAAAAAAGACAATTAATGCTCCTTAACACAGGTCATTGGTTCAGGGCTGATTATTCATTGCGCTGGGGTAATCTCGTAAACAGACGTGGACACGGTGGAACTCGGGCCTGTAAAAGTGGCAACAGTGCACGGCTCATGTGTCCGCTGAGTACCGGCCTTCACAGTCCTGCCCGCTGCATCGGAGCGTTTTATAATGGTGCCCGCGCCAAAGGGACATGGTGTTGTGTTGTGATATGAGAGGACACGCTCCATGTGCGCTTTATAGCTTATAGCCACAGATACTATTAGGCGCAGCTTATACCTCGCTTGATGAAATCACTTTAACAGGACTGGCAATAAATCCTGAGATTAAATCAAGATGAGATTTTTAGCCTGGTGTTTAAGTCAACATGTTTGAACTTCAACTGGAAATATGGAAAATGTGTTGGTACTTAAACAGAGGGCTTAAGCCAAGGATCTCCAACCAGCAGCTCGCCGGCCGTTTCGTCAAAGGAGTCAAATTTTAGATCTATTTTTTTGTTCTGAACAAATCATCTCCAAACATTTAGGTGAATATAGGAAAGTATAAAGTGGACACAACAGCAATTTTCTTTTATTGTGCTGAATTCTCATGTTGGCAGTCCGATAGACCTTGTTAGTACGATTCTTTGAAGCATAAGTAGCTCGCTGCCATTTCAGCTGCGCAAAAGTGGCTCCCGGGGTAATAAAGGTTGGAGACCCCCGGCTGAAGCAATATGGCACAAAAATACAATCATTTCTTTCTTCTCATATTGACCAATCTCCATTACTTTTCAAAATGAACCTTTGCTTTATCAGCAAATTGATTCATTCATTCAAATACATTTTATTCCTTTAAAGTCCAAACTCCACTTCAACCATTTAGCTGTTACTGCCACAAGTTTAGCTGTAGTAGTAGTAGTTTAGTAGTTTATAGTTTATTTCGAACATATACCT
Organism: Lesueurigobius sanzi; assembly: GCA_900303255.1. Classification (NCBI taxonomy): domain Eukaryota; kingdom Metazoa; phylum Chordata; class Actinopteri; order Gobiiformes; family Gobiidae; genus Lesueurigobius; species Lesueurigobius sanzi. The sequence continues at coordinate 5,738 of OMNZ01019687.1, read as the reverse complement.
TTAGACAGCAAGAATTCTAATAATAATATTAGCAAGAAAAAAAACACTCCATTACATAAAGAACATTAGAAATACAAAACATAAGAAAATATTGCAAAACATCACGTTGAAAAGGAGTGGGATGAAGTGTGACCTTATTAATTCCCACCCCTTCCACTTAAAATAATATCATCCAAACAAATAGATAGCTGTTGTCTGTTTTGTTGTGTTTTTACTCCTGTAGCACTTTGAAATCTGTTTTTCAGATGTAAAGCGCATTATAAATAAAATGTATTATTATTAGCTTCCTGTATACTTTAACATTACAGAATAACTTTTTTTCTTTAACCAAATAAATGATTCCGTCCATCCAATATATTCTACATATGTCATTATTAAATTAGCCACAACTGTGATTTTACTGCCCCGTCATTGTGCTATAGATACAGTATTCAGCTGATCCTCTTCCATCAGGAGTTTCCACAGCGAACCACCAAACAGGGTTTCAGCTCCCACAGGTGCAGACTGTCATTGTGTCTTTGGGCAGGACACTTCTCCTAATGCCTGTGTGAGTGGTTAGTGCAGATATGAGCAGCTTTGCTTTTGTCAGTCTGCCCCAGGGGCAGCTGTGGCTACACATGTGGCTTACCACCACCAGCATGGAGTGAATCTGAAGCGCTTAGGAGCGACTTGTGTCCTATGAAAAGCGCTGTAAAAATAAGATTCCCTTTCTCCTTAAGATTGTGGCAGATTTTTTAAGTCAGAAGCCCTTCCTGTCAGAATCATTGACAGGTGCTAAGTGTGTTGCTCAGAGGGACAATGTGGCTGTACAGGCCCGTCGACAGGGGGGGTCAAAGGGGTATGTTGTCCCCGGGCCTCAGGACCAGGGCGGCCCAGCAAGGAGCCCATATTATATTTTCCCTTGTTCTGCATGATTCTT
>OMNZ01019685.1:0-14732 GCA_900303255.1 Lesueurigobius sanzi | reverse complement strand
CCATAATAAAAATCAGTTTCAGATTCACTTCTATCACAGATATGAAATGCCCTGGACACACTTTGGTTCATGTCAGAGCCGTATAAGAATGCCGCTCCTCCACGTTATTATGGAGCTTAAAGCATGTGGTTCATTTGCATATTGCTTTCATTCTAAACTAAAACAAAATGCGTAACAAAACTGCCTCATTTAGTCCATATCATGCAGTGATCTTTAAATAGTAAGGCTCTGTGGAGACTCTTTAGTCACTTTTATAAAGTTTGTCTTGTGCAGATCATTTTATAACAGCGCAAAGGATTGTGGGATGCCTCTTAGCTTCTCATCGTCAGCTAGGGACCTGCAGAGGTCCCTATGCTAAAGTGGCTATTTAGGAAGCTTACAAGCTCCTATCCCTAGCTCCTTCCTAAACTGACAGGACTATTCAGACAGCACTTATCATGGCGGGTGCTGACGCACTTCCGGTTTTGGGTTAGACCTCTTACCGATTTGCCCTATTCAGACGCAGGCCGAGACTGACAACAAAGGTGTTTTTCTCTAGCCTTTAGAACAAAGAGAGGTGGGACTTACAGGTAATCTCCTCCAACTGGCCTTTATAAGATCCCAAGCTCGCTCAGTGCTGACAAAGCTCTTTGGATGAAAGCGAAAGGTCCTACACTTCAACTAAAGAGTAGAGATGAAGACTGATGAATCTTTGCCTATGATGGACAACTCCTATATGACTGAGAACTTACACAGAAATAAATATACATGTACAGTATATCCGTCTGTGTAGGTTCTCAGTCATACTGAGTTGTCCATTGTAGGCAAAGATTCTTCAGTCTTCATCTGAAGTGAAGTGAAGTGAAGTGAAGCGCTTTATTTGTCATTATACAATGTACAACGAAATTACATAGATCAGATGGAGGGTAGATCCATCATCTGTACTCTCATCTAACCTCTAAGTCCCTCCTAGATAGGAGGGACTTAGAGGTTAACTCCTCCTTCTGGTTTGTTCTTAAGAGACCCACAAACGTGTTTAAGTCTTTATTCGCTGAGAACGATCTTTGGACTAAGATCGATCAGACACTTCAACTACAGAGCACAGATGAAGACTGAAGAATCTTTGCCCACGACATACAGTACATATATATACTGTATCCTGATCGGGAGGTAACACCAGATACGATCGAGTCTGAAACCACGGGCCTTTTGCAACATTAGTGGGCGGGGCTGTCACAGCAAAGGGGCGTGTCTGTTCATGGGGTTAGGGAGAGTGTGTCTGAAAGCCACAGCTCCAAGTCTCTTCTGAAAGATCGTCTGAAGGTGCCCTCACAGTGGATTTAGTGGAAGTGTAAAGGGGAAGGAAGGAGGTAGTGATTTCGGAAAGGTCCAATGTGATGGGGTCCGATCCCATGATCAGGGACATCCCTCATGGACATAAAACACACAGTAATAAATTAAAGTTTTATCTAAAGCTTTATAAAGCAAGAAGTTATAAAAGCCTCTCGCCGTAAGTATTTGGTTTTGGTTTTCTTTCTTGTAAAACATGTGTCCTCCTCCCACGCAGAGCCTCCGGTGATGATCGTGGAGCCCAAGGACGACGTGGTGGTGGACAGTTACATCTGCGAGGACATCCACCTCCAGTGTGAGCTGTCCCGGAGCAGCGGGAGGGTGCGCTGGTCCAAGGACGGCCATGATGTGGAGGAAACAGACCGCGTGCTGCTGGTGTCCGAGGGCCCGTACAGGAGGCTGACCGTGCTGAGCAGCTCGATGGAGGACAGTGGAGAGTATGTCTGCGAGACGGATGGGGACTCTGTCTTTTTCCAGCTCAATATCACAGGTAAACGATAATTTGGGATGAAAACTAGTCTTATTGATCATTTGTGTAAGCTGTTGAAGCTTCTTGAATGAACATTTATTAAAAAGTGCAGATGATAACTGGTGCATTATGTCACTTTTTATGTAAACAACAACTTGATATTTGACCTTTAGTGACCCAGTGGCTATATGGGTACAGCATGGTATCTTTACTTTCCATCACAGTGGCTTCTATCATGCTCCAGGATCAATTGTTTTTAGGGTCTCATACCAGAAACCGTGAAAACCTTTATTCTATTGTCTATTTTTGTTATAATTACTGTATAATTACTGTTATAGTTACTGTATTTTTCACTTACTGTATACTAGACAATCTGTCTAATTTTCTGATTAGTCACTTTGTCAACAATGGCTCCTAGATGTGCAGCAAACCTAAAAATAATCAATCCTGATTAGGGCTGGGTACCATTAAACAATACCAGTACGGTATCAAAAAGCGATCAAAAAATAGGTAATATGGTGGTAGTAGTGTCGATGGTAGAGCGGGTCGTCTCATGATCGGAAGGTCGGGGGTTCGAATCCCGGCTCCTGCAGCTGCAGACTGTTGTGTGTCCTTGGGCAAGACACTTCACCCAGCTAGCACTTTTGGCAGTGCAGCCCCAACTCTGATAAATAAATATTTTTACAATAACTTTTCCCCATTAAGTCTGAAAACTTTCTTTCCAATTCAGAGCCACCAGTCCGCTTCATTTACCCAACGGAGCCGGAGTTAGAGCTGACACACATGGCGTCAGAAAGACTGGAGCTCTGCTGTGAGATCTCCAGAGCTGACGCCGCAGTGGTTTGGTACAGGGACGGTCTGGAAGTCGAGGAAAGTTCTGACCTGGTTCTGGAGGTGGAAGGGGCTAAACGGCGCCTGGTCGTTCCAGTCCCTGGTCCAGACGACACAGGGGAATACGTGTGCGACACTGAGGACGATTCTGTGGCCTTCCTCGTCACAATTACAGGTAGGAATGTATATTTAGCACGGTTAAAGGCCTTACCTGAGTATTTTCAAGTAGTGGATTAACATTTGTTTTGTCCTTGTGTTTAAGTGAAGTGCACATTGCATCTGCGCATGCGTGGGTCAGTCAAATAAAAATGTTTGGCTACAAAACAAACCACTTAGTACAGGTATCTAACCGTGGAGCGTAAGGCTTACTGCCATTGGTTTAAAGGTTTTTAGCCTTAAGTGACTTGTGCCATGTTCAACTGCTGTAATGTAATTTATGGACTTATACACAGTGACCCCCCCCCCTGGGCTTGTGATCAAGCTGAACTACACTCTTCTCTGTGGACTGTGCTTTTGGTTCAAAGAAAATGATTTGGACAGGGCCCATTGGAGCAGGGAGCAGGGTTATTTCAGAGGGAGATACCACACCATCTCACACTGAAGGACAGCTTCATCCACCAGGCTGTCAGGAACCTGAACTCACCCCTTCCCTCTCTCTGCTGCCCCCTATTCTGCTCATATCTGTTACTATTGTCTTCTGATTTATCACTGGTGTGAGATATTTTTATTTTCTGCACATGCTTTACGTGTAGCAGAATTGACAATAAGGATGATTGAATTGAATTTCTAAACCCAAAAGGGGTCCTATGTTTAAACCCCTCAATTAGTGTTCGTTTATAAGCAAATGTTACACCTTTCAGGGAGCGAAGCGTCATGGAAATATTTACAACAGAATGGATTTCACTACTCCAAATAAAATCACTCGACACTCAAGTGATTTACTTATTCACGGGAATGGTCGAGACATTTCATTCGTGTGTGACTTATTTTTGATCATTCTTGATGTCTGATATTGATTTGTTTTTGTCCATACCCACCTTTGAGATGACTTCTGTTATGATATTGGGCGTTACAAAAATAAATTGTTTGATTGATTGACTCGAATGTAATCTCAAATCTGAAACCTAAATTCGAAGTTCCGTTCATTTGAATCTATCCTTCTCTGTTCAGAACCATCAGTTGTGCTCAGGCGCCCCCAGAATATCCCTGAGGCGATGAAATGCAGCACGGATAAACCGGTCGTCCTGGAGATCGAGGTGTCCCGCCCAAACGCGGTGGTGAAATGGTTCATGGGGGGCCGCGAAATACGAGCAAGCGACAACGTCACGATCACTGAAGACGGGCTCATTCGGCGGCTAACCATCCACTCTCCAAGTCCCGACGACTCAGGCAGATACACCTGCGAAACTAATGACGACAAGATCGATTTCCAAGTCAAAGTTTCAGGTGAGACAAGGAGGACTTTTCCATACGTCAGTCGGCTGGACTAGATAATGGAAAAAGCCAGGTTTAAATTTATGATGTTATTTAACTGATAGTAGTGATGAAGTTGTAAAGATGTGTTCAAAGGGGATCAGGGATATCTTGTTTTAGGTTTTGAATAAGCTAGTTATGAGTGAATAAATCCTTACACCACAGGCACCTGCTCAATTCGGATCAACCCGCGCATCACTGGTTCATTATGTACTGACAGAGGAGACATTGAACTTTGTGACAGTTTTTGTTTGTTGTGGATTGGCCCAAGAATTACACAGAAATTAGTAATAAACTAAGGGTGCTTTCACAAAAAAAAATACCAAAATAGGTACCAAATAGGTATTTCATAAATACCTATTTGGTGTCCGGAACGCTTGCAAGTACAGTTTGTTTGGGCTGGTGGAAAAGCGGTCCAGTTTGTTTTGGTTCGGACTAGGGCTGGGCGATATGATGATAAAAATTAAACCGTGATCTGATCTCCATGATGATCTGCTTTTTTGGGAACATAGTCATATCGCGATTCAGTGGTTTTTTTGATTAAACCAGAACAAACTAGGAGAAAACTAGGTCTAAAATCAGACAATAGGACGGACTGAATCTCGATCAAACCAGGACTAAAGCAAGAAGTAATCCGGACTAAAATAGAGACTGAAATCAAGGTCTAAACCCAGGACTAATCCAGGTGTAAACCCAAGGACTCAATCAGAAATAAAGCAAGAGAAAAATGGGTCTGAATAGGGTCTAACCTGGACAATATCACAGACTGAACCAGGATTAAACTAGGACTAAACCAAGTGGGAAGCAGATCAAAACTCTGGACTGAAACTTAGACTAAAACAGGTCTTAACCAAGACTAAACCACTACAACACCGGTCTAAATCCAAGATGAAGCAGATGGCTTTAGTCGCCTTTAAAAGACATTACACATGAATTGTGATCAAATTGAAATCGTTATTTAAACTGAAGAAAATCGTAGGCAAAAATTCTTCAGTCTTCATCTGTACTCTGTAGTTGAAGTGTAGGACGTTTCAACTACAACTACAGAGTACAGATGAAGACTGAAGAATTTTTGCCTACGATGGTCAACTCCTGTACGACTGAGAACCTACACAAACGTAAAGAAAATCGTGATAACATCATTTGGCCCAGCCCTAGTTCGGACTAAAGACCATGTGGACTTCAGTGCTGTTCGCTGATGGTGAGAACGCTGACCGGACTCGATTCGGCCGTGCTCTGCTATGTAGCAGTCTTTGGTCTACAGAAGCTTCCGTAGCAAGACACGCAGCGTAGTTTTGGGAAGCACAAACTTCACTAAGGGAGATGTTGTAAATGATGGCCATCATTTACAACATCTCCCTTAATCCTACATGATAAATGAAACAGAAGATAACCAGAGAGACTTCCGAAAATGTCTCAGAAAGTCAGGTTTAGGAGCTTAAGCCGTTTTCTGTGATAGTGTCTTGCTATTTAGTCAGCCACCAATTGTGCAAGTTCTCCCACTTAAAAAGATGAGAGAGGCCTGTAATTTTCATCATAAGTGCACCTCAACTATGAGAGACAAAATGAGAAAAAAAATCCAGAAAGTAACATTGTCTGATTTTTAAAGAATTTATTTGCAAATTATGGTGGAAAATATAAGTATTTTGGTCACCTACAAACAAGCAAGATTTCTGGCTCTCACAGAGCTGTAACTTCTTCTTTAAGAGGCTCCTCTGTCCTCCACTCGTTACCTGTATTAATGACACCTGTTTGAACTCGTTATCAGTATAAAAAACACCTGTCCACAACCTCAAACAGTCACACTACAAACTCCACTATGGCCAAGACCAAAGAGCTGTCATAGGACACCAGAAACAACATTGTAGACCTACACCAGGCTGGGAAGACTGAATCTGCAACAGGTAAGCAGCTTGGTGTGAAGAAATCAACTGTGGGAGCAATTATTAGAAAATGGAAGACATACAAGACCACTGAGGTCTGGGGCTCCACGCAAGATCTGACCCCGTGGGGTCACCTATGATGAAAATTACAGGCCTCTATCTTCTTTTTAAGTGGGAGAACTTGCACAATTGATGGCTGACTAAATACTTTTTTGCCCCACTGTATCTTCTCCACACCATAATCAACCACATAGTGTTCTCGTGGTGAATGCGTGTTTCATGCTGGAACAACAGCAGTATTTGTTTTTTTTTTGTGATCAAGTTTTTATTCAGGTTGTGCACATTGTCATGTACAAAAAAAAGAAACATTTACAGAGTGCTGCACATTTTTTTCCCCAACCCCGTCCCCCACAAAGGATCATTGAGAAAAAAAATAAATAAAAATAAACCCCAGCCCCCCCACCCCGCTGTCCAGGTACGATGATATGACAGATTGGACATTGAAATGACATACATAAAATGACAGTGGTTTATATATTGCTATATTGACTAAAGTACTAGAGTAGAAGCTACTTTCCTCCACCATTGGCATCTGCAGAAATAGCTGTGTAATACATACATGTATGTAACAATCAAAGTGATGGGTGGTACATATAGCTATGTACACTACAGCAGTATTTGTGTTGCACAAAGCAATGATAATAATATATTGCCACAAAAACAAGCAGAAGAGTTCATCGTTTAGTCATAAACAAAGCACAAATTAGCTTTCTTCCAGGATTCCCCTCCCCACATGCTGCGCCCATCAGCTTTCACCTTCATCACTCACAGTGCCAGTGTTTTGTGAACAACGCCGCCACATGAGCGGGGGATATACCTAACATCCATAGTGGTTGATTCGTTTGCATTCACTGGTGTGAATGTGAACCGAACTAGTTGAGAATTGCAACATTGTAGCAACTTTTGGGCCCAATCGAACCACTCTACTGGACGTACAGGCAGGGCCGGCCCAAGCATTCACAGGGCCCTAAGCAGAAATATGTCATGGGGCCCTCGCAACTCCAATTACATTTCAGGTAGCTATATATGCCCATAAATTGTATTCCCCCACCCTTCATCAAAAGAAAGTAGACAACGCTGCAAAAAGAAATCTAGAAACGAGTCATATTTTCTTAAAATTAGTAAATTCCCCTTCATTCAAACTCAAAATTAGGTAACAACTATATTCATTTAATTGAAATATGAATGTTGTTGTGTTTTCTTAATTCAAGTGTTGAAAAACACACAACTATTGGGGGCCCCCTGGTGGTCTCGGGGCCCGAAGCAGCTACATAGTCTGCTTATTAGGCTAGACCGGCCCTGCGTACAGGTGTGAAAAGCACCCTCAGACTAGAAATCTGCATTTTGACAGTCAACCTCTTAAGCCCTGCTGTGTACACATATCCTCTGGAAGGCTTTAACAGCTTGTAAAAGGTCTAAAATGTTCATATTGCTCTCAACTGATATGAACGTCTATGGGGATACTGTAGATGTGAAAATTTTCAAGAAAATCATAGTGGGCCTGAGTAATTGAGGTTGAAAGACAGAAAATATGAATTCCGCCTGAAAAAAACACACATTACAGCAGGTCAGCAGCTTGTTTACTTTGTAAAGAAGCAAATAAACATCATAAATAGTAACTACAACTAATTATTGACATTTTACCAACTGTTTATCTGTAACAATAAATAATTGAAAAGTTATTGAGGTTTCGATTTAAAAGAGCAGGCGGAATCCCATTGTAACAAATAGGGCACAATTTGGCACTTTTTGGCCCAAAAAAATTCAGATTTGTAATTTGTAATTGAAAATTTTGGATCCTATTTATATATTTGGTCATAAAATACAGGTTTTCCAAGAAAAAAAATATACTTTTTTTAAAAATAGATTAAAATAAACAAGGATTGTCTCTAAAAGTGGCAAGTCCCCAAAAATGGGGACCTTAGGGCTTAAGAGGTTGACATATTTACAAACAGTTCATTCTCAGTTGCCCTCCACCTCCATATTAAAGTATAGGCTCTTTAGTACATTGTGATGTCACATGAATACAACCTGACACCTCTGTCCTTGGCTACTTTTATGCAATCTTTCTTTCTCAGAGCCTCCTGTGACGATTTTACACAAGTCCGACATAAAGACCGCTGTCACGTCGACGCTTTCCGATGACGTTGTGTTGGAGTGTGAACTGTCCAGGCCCAACGTTGCAACCAAGTGGTACAAAGATGGCGATCGCATTGAGAACAACGAGCGCTTCTGTATCGAGGAGGAGGGCACTTTCCGCTCCCTCATCATCTTGAGCGCTGAACTTGGAGACAGCGGAGAATACTTCTTAGACGCTGGGGATGATAGTATAAGCTTTCAAGTAACAGTTGAAGGTCAGTATTCTATAAATTTACCAGGAAAAAATACAGTTGGCTGTTGGCTGCCTGCATTGGATAAGAGCCTCCCATTGGATAACAACTGTTCATTCAGCAACAAAGTTTCTCCATCAGAAATGACATTGGCAGGTTCCAATGAAAAGACATGGATTGGCCACACCAAAAAACAGTGGACATCTAATGGAGTCGGTTTTGGATGAATCCTAAATTTGATGGTCAAAAGTGCAGAACGATGGTGCAGCTGTTAGTGCTCTCACCTTTCTGTGTGGAGTGCATGTTCTCTCCATGTCTGTACTGTACCATATTTTCCGGACTATAAGTCGCACTGGAGTATAAGTTGCACCAGCCAAAAAATGCATAATAAAGAAGGAAATATATTTTTTTAACGAAATTTGAGACCACAGAAGAACATGCTGAATAGGTGTACGGTATGCAAACCTAACACATTGATGGTTATTCAGCTACACAAAACATAAACAACAAACTGAATAGGTGTCTGGTATGTTAACGGAACATATACACGTTATTAAATAACAGAATCAGTGTCAAAATCACAAACATGTGAAATTATATATTGTATAAGTCGCACCTGAGTATAAGTCGCAAAAAAGTGCACATCTCTCACATCCTATATATGGTCAAGGATAGGGGACTTGACTGCTTCTCAGAGCCGCCAGAGTATGTGGCCATGCAGTATCAACAAAGAGAAATGGAAAAAATACTAACCTTGGAATTCCCCCTCTCCAGACTATAGGTGCGCTTTAGTTGTAGTTGATTGATTGATAATTGTCAGATCAAAGATCTGAAATTTGTTTTACAGGTTCAGCAGCTCCGAATCCATCCGAAGGATGGGTCAAATGCAGAGGACAAATTTCCCTACGGGGACAATAAAGTTCACCTTAACCTCACCTTAACCTTAACCTGAATCAACACAAACACAAGGACATCAAAGTTGCACTTATAGTCCGGAAAATACGGTAGTGGTTTTCCTCACAGCACACTTTATCCCAGCACTGTTCAGAACGATGTACGTGTAATGTATACAGAATTTTTTTTTATGACTTTGAGAATTGAGAGCAAAAAACAAAATGTTGCGTTTACATTTTTGTTTCTGTGTATGTGTGTAACACAGTCATTCCCAAAGTGGGAAAACTAGTCTACAAAACAAGTACATTTAAAAAAGAGCAAGACTTTGAATGTATGTTTTAATTTAGATATTATATTCTTCATCTGTAGTTGAAGTGTAGGACATTACGCTCTTCATCCAAAGAGCTTCGTCAGCACTGAGCAAACTTCAATGCCAGTGGATCTTTATGAAGAACCAGTAGGAGGAGTTTATCTGTAAGTCCCACCTCTCTTTGTTCTGAATGTTAGAGAAAAACCTTTAGAGCAGAGATTACCCTACTCACACCTAATCAGTGCTCGCTACCTTCCTATTGTCTTGCCCTGGGCTTTGTTCTCAGGCTACTAGCACCTTTCTATAGTCCTGTTCTGGCCTCTGTCCCAGCCTCATTAGCTTGACAGAGGGCTGGCAGTGGCTTCTATAGACAGGGGCTAAATTAAAAATAGCTTAATTCAATCAATTTCAAAGTTCAATGGTCACGTTGTTTTGTTTAAGCCGCACATTGCTACGTTACCAGTCAGTGTCAAAATCTGAATTGAACCTGACCGTTTGTTTTAGAGCCCCCCGTCAAGATCATTGGGAACTCCTGCGACGTGGATTTCCAGGAAATGATGGCTGGGGACGAGCTGATCTTGGCCTGTGAAGTGTCCAGGCCCAACGCGACGGTCCAGTGGTATTGCAACGACCAGCTCCTCTCCTGCGACTCCCGCGTGCACATCGAAAGTTACGGCACTCTGAGGAAAATCATCATCTCAGATATACAGCCGTCGGACTCTGGGAAGTACGTGTGCGACGCCGTGGACGACAAGATGGTCAGCATGGTACGAGTACAAGGTAAGAAGGCTGCATTAGTGATTAGACGTGTCGTGCACGGGTAACAATTGACTCTGTGCATAACGTGCGAGTCAAGACGGCGCTAGCTCCACCACCGACACCTTTATTTACAGTTCCGGTATTAGAATAGCATAACATTAGCATATAGGGGTGTGCTGATGTGATAATAGAGGTGTGCATTGCCTTGTACCTGGCGAGTATCACGAGTCATAGGTCACAATACGATATGATCCCGATAGAGCCCAATTCTGAGCTATTAGACGATTATTGCGGTTTTTTAAAGGACTTTCGAAACACTTAATGAGTACAGAACAGTGAGAACTCCAGTTCTAGGCTGTTGTATGCTTTTCACTAAATAATAAATATATATATTTTTTTCTTTTTAAGAACTGTTTCACAGTTATCTTTATTTACATTGAGTTCTGAGTTGTTGTTTTTCTCTTCTGTATGAAGTAGCAGTGAAGCTGATTTGATTTGTTTAATATATGAGTAATCGGGGGTAGGATTAAAAGTTTTCTTCTTCCTACTCCCTTTCAGGCAAATGTTATTGTTTTCGTTTTCCTTCAGAAACTGTATAATTGTTGTATAATTGTAGATATTTATGACAGAAGGTGGCCATGATGTGCCCTTTATGTGTATTGTGATATGCCTGAAATGAATAATTAAACAAACAAAACAAACAAACAAACTAATGTGGACTGTGGCGAGTGTTGTGTAGTGATTACTGATTAACAAACTGGGGATACGTGTTCTAATTGTGTAGGTTCTCAGTCGTGCAGGAGTTGTCCATCGTAGGCAAAGATTCTTCAGTCTTCATCTGTACTCTGTAGTTGAAGTGTAGCACGTTTCGATCTTAGTTCAAAGATCCTCATCAGCTTAATAACGACTTGAGCATGCTCGCAAGAGTAAACCAGAAGGAAGAGTTACTGTAACTCTAAGTTAGCTCTAAGTCCCTCCTCTCTTGGTGCTAAAAGTAGAAAAACATCTTGGCCTAGTCATACTTAAAATGGCTCGTTACCTCTGTATTGCCTCACCCTGGGCTAAGTTCCAAGTCTGTTGACACTCCTGTATGGCCCTGCTGCGCCTAAAAGTCCAGGCTCATTAGCATGACAGTGGAGATGGTCTCACTCTCAAGTTATTATTGTCAATCGGTTTCTGTCTCAGTAAGTTGTTAACTTACTGTTACAAAATGACCCTGGACTATTGGATGCAGCAGGGCCTTAGGGAAGTGTAAACAGACTTAGAACTTAGCCCAGGGTGAGACAATAGAGGGGTAACGAGCCATTTTAAGTATGAATATGCCAAGATGTTTTTCTACATTTAGCACCAAGAGAGGAGGGACTTAGAGGTTACTTAGAGTTAACTCCTTCTGGTTTACTCTTACGAGCGTGCTCAAGTCGTTAATAAGCTGACGACGATCTTTGGACTAAGATCGAAACGTGCTACACTTCACCTACAGAGTACAGATGAAGACTGAAGAATCTTTGCCTATGATGGACAACTCCTGTACGACTGAGAACCTACACAATTAGAACACTTGTATCCCCAGATAGTTTGTTAATCAGTAATCACTACACAACACTCGCAAGTCCACATTAGTGAAAAGCATACAACAGCCTAGAACTGGAGTTCTCACTGTTCTGTACTCATTAAGTTCTGAAACGTTCTGCACTTCAACTACAGAGTACAGATGGAGACTGAAGAACACAACTGCCTACGATGTGTTCTAATATTTATTTAATAATATTATTAATAACCCCTTGCCTTAAAGCACATACACTTTTAAAGCACAATTCTCCTTTTCAGAAAACTTGCAGTAACTCATCTCTTCTCTGAATGCGGTTTCTCTTGCAGACTCACCGGTCACATTCATCAACAAGGAAGAGGACATCGTTGTGATCGGTTATGAAGCAGAAAGCGTCAGCCTGAGCAGTTACGTGTCTAAGGACAGTGCTTTGGTGCGCTGGCTGAAGGACTGGACCCCGGTGGAAGGTGAACGCTTCAGGTCTTTGATGGACGGCTACAAGCGCACGCTGACCATCGACCCTCTGAGGAGATCTGACGCCGGAGAGTACACCTGCGACGTCAACACGGACCAAATCCACTTCAGCCTGTTGGTGAAAGGTTAGCATACATGGCTTTCTACTGGGGATGTTCCGATACCGATACTGGTGTCGGATTTCATGCCGATACCACAGATTTTTCAAGTATCGGTATCGGCGAGTACCTGAACCAAAACCTATCCGATACTACAATGTGTTTTTCTGGGGTCTGCAGACACGAAATCCTCTAAAGATCACAGCATATACGTTTGTGTTTATTTTTTTTGCCTTCATTTAATCTTTAGAGTGGAAACAGAACAATGACAGAATATATTTTATAGGCAGAATGAGCCATATGCAATGGGCTTTGGCGTCTTTTTACAGACTTTTGCTCGTGTTTTTATTTACACCGTGGTATCGGAGAACTACTTGGTATCGGCGACTACTCGGAGTCCAAATATCGGTATCGGATCGGATGAGAAAAAATGGTATCGGAACAACACTACTTTCTACGCATATTAAACCAGCCTCGTCTAAAACAGGGGTTGTTCTCACCTGGTATGGCTTAGGGACCCACCGTCCATCACCCCAGGACAGGTATGGGCAAGGTTTTTGATGCGAGGGCCACATTGGGGTTTAACTTGCCGGGTGAGCCTGACCAGTTGGGGTACATAGAGTCGTAACATACGCTGCACCACGGGTGGGCCTGGGTGGACCTGTGCCCACCCACTTTTGTCCGTGGCCCACCCGCGATCACGAACACATCATTCAGTCGTAGGCAAAAATTCTTCAGTCTTCATCTGTACTCTGTAGTTGAAGTGTAGGACGTTTCGATCTTTGTCCAAAGATCGCCATCAGCTTAATAACGACGTAAGTACGCTCATGGGCCGCTTAATAGTAAACCAGAAGGAGGAGTCCCTGTAAGTCCCTCCTCTCTTGGTGCTAAAAGAGAGACAGAAACCAATTGACAATAACAACTTTAGAGTGAAACCATATCCATTGTCATGCTAATGAGCCTGGACTACTGGGTGCAGCAGGGCCATAGAGAAGTGTCAACAGACTTGGAACTTACCCCAAGGTGAGACAATATAGAGGTAACCAGCCATATTAAATATGAACAGGCTAAGATGTTTTCCTACTTTCAGCCTCTATGGTTTTGTTGATTAGTTAGAAAGTGAATGACTAAAACCCTCTCCTAATTATCAGCAAAAAAAAGACAACTAAATACACTGAAACTCTCACTCCTTACAGTTGCATGTTTTTCTTTAAGCTTTTCTTTGACTATTATAATCAAAAATACAATTTGTTTTATCTGAAATGAATCCAAGTAGCCCCTGCTAAACTCTCGCGTACCCCTAGGGGTCCGCGTACCCCTGGTTGGGAAACACTGTGTTGCAACATGAACCCAGTCATGACTAGCCTGGCCATACACTCCTCCTTTCTGTTCAAAAGAAGAATCGTCTAGACGGCTGCTCACAGACGGTCGTTGCACGATTTTGCGAACATCGGACCAATCACAGAGGCAGATTTGAAATGTGGAAGACTCAAATTGCGTATCATTCTGAACGGACTTTGTAAAGCTCGAACTTCTTATTAAAATAGTTTAGCAGATCACCTTTTGACTTGGCAGAAGAGGAGAATTTTCAGTGCGATTTTTCTTGTTAAATGTAATGTTTTTGCACATGTTAAGCCGCCATGTCGGTTGAACCATGCCTTTCTCTGATTGGTTAATCCATCTGTTAATCACATCCTTCTGAACTCACAGAGATGCCACTGACGCCCAGACTTGTCTTGTAAAGCGTGTACTCTGGCTGGCCACGCAAAGTCATGACACTTGGATTGTGGCTGACCCCTAAGCACTGAACCTTTCTTGTTGTTGTTGTTGTTGTTGTTGCTGCAGAGATGAGAGTGAAGTTCACCGCGCCGCTCCGGGACACGGTGGCCCACGCTGACGGGATGGTGACCCTGCGCTGCGACGTGGGCAAACCCAAAGCGGACGTGCAGTGGCTGAGGAACGGCGTGGAGATCATGCCCAGCAGACGCTTCACCATCCGGGCCGACGGAGTGGAGAGGAGCCTGACCATCCACAGACTGACCAGAGACGACGCAGGGGAATACGCCTGCGAATCCAAGGATGACAGGACCACGGCTATGTTAGCAGTGGAGAGTAAGACTCACCGCGAAATATTTATTTTTATTTGTTCACACATATCAAAAGAATACAACATAAACAATTAACTTAAAAAGTGTGATGGAGGTTACCCAAAACCCTCAAGAGGCTTAACAAGTGGTAACCTCCAGTAAACTACATGGATAAAAACAGCAGCACAA
>OMNZ01019676.1:0-12151 GCA_900303255.1 Lesueurigobius sanzi | reverse complement strand
TTTTCTTGTCTTTTCTTATATATTTTTTGTAGGTTTTTTGTAATTTTTGTCAGGTTTTTTTTTTTGTTTTTCATCATTCTTTTGTATTTGTTCTTTCTTTTTTGTCATTCGTCAATTTGTAATTTTTCTCACAATTTATTTTTGTTTTCGTAATTTTTTGTCTTTTTTTTCATAATTTTTCCCCATTTTTTCATCATTCTTCTGTATTTTTTCTTCCTTTTTTGTAATTTTTTCATAATTTTTCTCGCATTTCGTCATTTTTCCTGTGTTTTCTTATTTTTTTGTAATTTCTCTTTCTGCATTTTTTGTCACATTTTTTATCTTGGTCAAAAGTCATAAAGTATCACGTAAATATGCGGCTTTGGACATGGCAGTGGTGAAAAACTGGGACAACTGGGACAGAGGTTGTGTAAAACTGGGACAAATGAATGGTTTCAGATAAATTCACAGGGACATGGGACAGAGGGCTCAAAACTCGGACTGTCCCGGGTAAACTGGGACTGTCCCGGGTAAACTGGCACTGAACCAGTGAAAGTCAAAACATTGGCTTTCCATTAGAAGGTTTTTCACCAATTGCTCCTGAACTCTGAACAGTGATATTTCTAGTTTATGTGCATATGTGTGGCTGTCTTAAATATTGAAATGTTGAGTCGATCATGTTTGAGATAGCAGCATGACTGTGTGGACTCCTAAAGAGAGCCGAACCTCCGCCTCAGTTCAGACCTCTGTATCCAGTCATCAAGTCTGCCGCAGATGCGTTTGGCCATGAAGACGTCTAGAGCCAGGGGAAACCCAGCGCAGTTAGGCAGATGCTGGCTGTGTAGCGCTGGTTTAAATTTCCAGCCTCAGAACAAGATTTTTTTTCAAGCACAGACAAAATAAATACTTCATAGTCCTTAGCAAAGAAGCCAATTGTCGGTTCTTTTTCCAGACTTCTTGTTCACTGTTGTATTATTTAGCCCTGAGGTAGTGCACCGCTGTACTTACATCCTACGCAGCTTCTTGTATGGAGAGAAGGCTCCAGGAGGGATGGACTTGATCCCATTTTGCTCCAGACGTCTGGAGGAAGGAGAGAGGAAAAGGCAATATTATCAGTAAAACAAACAATAGATGTTTCTATGGCAACTCCTCACACTTCCTAACCTCTGGCCTCTGCTGATTGGTCTGATTATGTTATGAAGATCTATTCCACAGCTGTAATACATATTGGAGTCATAACATCCTCAAAAGCAATAAACAGTGCCGTGGTAAAGGGCTAGAAAGACATTGAAGACTTCACAGAACAATAAAGTTATATATAGTTTCCAGGACATATAAGACTCTAAATATGTAGAATTTATTTTGCCTGAAAAATGTCGTAGTTCCTAAACCAAAACAAAAACAAAAGTTTTTTGGGTTTACTTTTGCCAGTAAAGCTAAGAGCATGAATTGACAAGAAAAAGGCCTCTCAGCGTAGACATACACAAATATACATTTGCTCATTTGGGACAGAGCAGAGCTGATGTGTAATCAGCCTCATATGGTATAGGAAACAGACATCTAAAGCCCATTAGTGCTAGCATGCCTGAGTGTAGTAAGTGTGCTGGCTGCTACTTGGGGCAGATCTCAGGCCAGACCAATTCCCTGGTGGAGTGGGCAAAGGGCTGTTTATCTGCAGGTCAGTTCACAGCTTTTAAAACTGTCCTTAACAAGGTTTAGCACGGCTCAGAGGGAGCCAGCTGCAGCTGTCCTTTGGCCCTGTAATGGCCAGAAACAGAGAGGGGGGCCGGGCTGTAAAAACATATCTTAAAGCAATTAATACATGTCAAATTCTGCAACATTCTTGTCCATAAAATGTTCAGACATATTTCCCTGCCCAGAAATGTGTCCAATGTTCTTGGTTCTAAGCATTTTAATAGTTAAGCTTGAATTCTTACAGAGATAAATGTTTTGTTAAAACCTCAACCACTTAACATTTTTATAAGCATCTTTAAATTATTCTTCAGAAGCAGCGTTTAATGCAGTGAGCAATTTCAATTGACATTCCCAGGATAGCTGTGATTCCAGACCACAGATTCTTGTGGCAGCCTTGCTCTGTCTGTTTTAGTCCGACTGTGTGTGTGGATTTACAGTGGACTGACAGCTCTGTGGTTCCTCTGCCCTCACCATGCGGCGGAGGAGAGGGCCAAGTGGCTTTAGCGCCTTCTCTCATCAACCAGTCTGTTGGACTGGTCCAAACCAGTCTTGCAATCTGCAGCCTCACAGCCACTGTGGTTCTTGTCTGTGTACATACGAGTTATAGTATTCAGCCAGTGTGGGTCAGGACAGTTCGTCTGTATGCACAGCATCTGCATTTTGTCACAGAACAGCATTTGTTTTGTACTACAACATTTTAATTAACATGTTTTAAAATACTTTTGCTCCTCAAACTAATAACAATGAATGTTACACACTAAAAGGCATAAGAAATATAACCATAATGAACAATGACAGTTTGACTCAGGTCATAAACGTAATGATCGGTCTGCTCTACTTGCTCTGTTCAATATGAACAAGCTGCTAACTCCTCCAGTCAACAAAGACGTCTGATCAATCAGTTGAGAAATAAGACACAATCTCAGTGAGTTGCCTTGGAATGTACAATCAATGGTTCTAATCCAATTTACCCGAGTGAACACTTGTGTGTAGGTGAGTGTGTGTGTGGGTGCATGGTTGTATGTGAGCTGGTGTTTGTGTCAGCTCAATCAATGTTCTTCATCCTTTTCATTAGTGCTCGAGCATGGTTTTCATTACGAGGAAACACATTATGCCTGTGGGTATTAAGCGTGCGTGTGTGTGCGTCCCAAATAGACGGCAGGACCGCAGCGGCGGATGAAAGGCCAGGAGACTTTTACGGCATAGTTCAGTTATTGCAGATGGAGACTTTGGTGCATAATAATGTGTTGTGGTTGTGTTTGGGTTAACTGGCCTGGTCTCACAACAGAGCAGAACAGAAAGCGGCACACATCCAGCCAGCTATAAACACAGTGGCATTCATTAGTAGCGAACAGGGCACGGAGGTTGCAGTTCTGATTTGTACATAACGAGAGCCGGATGTGTGTGTTTGTGATCTCATTACCAAGACACTACTTTGGCCTCCATGCCCAGCAGTTCAACTCTCTATCACTGAAATTGATTATATAATGAACTCCAAGAGATCAGCCGTTCTTAATTATGGAATGGCATCTCCCCTGCGGCTTTTTAATTTTCTAAAATTGAAGCCTTTGGTCAGAAAGAAAGTCTGAGCAAAGGAATAAAATGTGGAAAACAGCTGGTGTCAAAGTCAGGATAATGGGATGTTTTTGTTTCATTTCTTATCCAAGGTAGCACCCAATTAGAATGAAACTGTATGGACAAACCTGGAGTCCACTTTTGAACAATTTGACTCGACTGGACTTGACCCCAGATTCAAATTTTCTCAATTTATTAACTTTTTTTAATTTTAGTTTCTTGTAGAGAGAGTTATAAAACAAAAAATAACACATATATATTGAAAAAATAAATTGTACAGAGGTGTTGAAAGGACATGCTTGTATGTGCTGATAAAAACAATCTACTAAATCAGATATTTTGTGCCTCTGAATCAGGACATTTAGCATAGCAGCTGAAATGGGTCAGGGTTGTTGAGGACCCTGCGATATGTGACTTCCATGAAACTGGGTATTTATAAACAGCCCATGAGGAGAAAGAGACCCAGAAATCCAGTGCCTTCATTCTAATTTGGAATATCAAGAACATACTCTCTTTAGTATTAGCACGGCGGCACGGTGGCCCAGCGGTTAGTGCTCTCACCTCACAGTAAGAGGTCTCAGTTCAACAGATCTGATTTAGGAAGCAGAGTTTTTTTTATCAGCATGTCCTTTCAACATCTCCATACAATGTGTTTCTGTGTATTTACTCACATCTCTGCCATGCTCTCCGGGAGGTTTGCTGGGATGGCCGTCAGACCTTTCCCTCTGCAGTCCACTATGTTGTTGCTGCAGGTGCACATGGCGGGACAGGATCCTCCCCCGGTGCTGCACGACTGAGGGCTCGAAGACTCCTGGTGACCTAGCAAGGTGAACAATTGCATAAGGAAAGGCTATGGAGGAGTGCAGACCAGTTAACTTGTTACTATTCTATTGTACTTGTCAGAAACTTCCTCTGCTACATCAATTTTCAAAGATTTTTGACATTGAAAATAGGGAATGGTTCAGCTCTTCGTTGTGCAGCAAAGTCACATTCTCTCAGTCACAAAGAAACTGGGTTACCTATCAAAAGCACGCTACTTCATTGAGAGGGGAAGAAAGACATGAATTATAGAGTTTGAGCGTCCCAATAACATTCATTGATCTCTTGTTGCAGATTTTCCTCCTGAGTCTGCGTTCTCTGGGGTGAGGTTCGTGCGCCTTTCTGCACATTCAGCTCGGCAACCCCCCACTTCGCATCTCAATTTATTCTCAAACGATTCAACTTTTCCATTTGCATACAAAGCACACAAGGCATGGCATCTTCACTTCTCCAGATACTCGTTCAAACAGCTCTGCCGCTGGCATCGACTGATTAATCAATGCTTTTGCATGTGCATGTTCAACACTAATGCAATATAGGGAAAAGACATTATTATCACAATCAGAATCAGAATTATTGCCATTGTCAATGAAGATTTCACAGACTAGGTATTCTATTCGCTGGGTATAAAAAAAAAGGGTATAAAGAAACGATAGGACTATAAGGCATGCATAAAAATAGAATAAGAGAAAAATATAATAAAATTGTAATTTCATGGTCAAAACTGGCCAATATTTAATTCAACCATTAACATTATGACAATTATGAAATCATATTGAGCAAAGCACGAGTTAGTGATGCATTAAAAATGTCATAATCACTAGGCCAATGTGATTTGAGGTCCTATGATGTGAAATGGCAGGGTTTTGACAGATCTGGGATCAGGTGTAGGCCAAAGCACAACTTCATTCAGATCTAACATGGCACATTTGACAGGTCTGGGATCAGGGAGAGTGCAGTGCACAGCTGGAGCGGGCTTAACAATGACAGTTGTCTGACAGGTAGCATCCAAGGGAACTGTTTGAAATATCCATCGTCCCCGTTATCCTCTGCTTCTGCACATGTAGTTCATGCACCTCCAGGGTTCATGCCTCCATCCGTCACCTTCACTTCTACATTCACTGATCCCCACAGTTTTGGTAAAACAATGTTAGACCCCCAAAACAAGACTGAAACTTGTAACTGTCTGCTCACTTCTGCCTTTTGTCTATTGCATTTGCAAAGCAGCACCAACTCAACACAAATCCACTCCTGATGAACTGGTCACACACACAACACCTTAAACTGTGTCTATCCATTTCTAATAAGGCCTACACTGGGAGTTCACCCTTTCATCACTTAAACCACAAGGACACAATTTTCTGTTTTTCTGTGGCCCAAAGTCCAAATAGTTTAAATCCAAATTTAGTACCCATTTTGAGTTGTCAGCAAAGAATAGTTAATGTTGTTGTTTGGGAGGGCACAGATCTCGAGCGTGGGACACACTCTGACAAAACCCTCGCAGGTGTTGAGGAGATGACCTTGTAGGGAGTGGAGGTTCTCATGTTGTTTTTCATTGTTATGGTGAGATAAACTCCAGCATGTACTCCATATGCTAGACTCATTACACAAACAAAGTGCTAGAAAATTCAAAGAGTATTGTTGGTTTTAATAAACCTGAGCAAAGCTGTAGAAACAGTGGAGTGATGACTGACTTCTCACTGTGAGTGTTCTGGTTTTATAAATGTTTATAGGATTTCCCTAGCAACCCTGTACTGTGCAGGCACATAAAAAGGTCAGAAATGTGCCACAATGGAGACAGGCGTACAGACAGGTGGCTGCCAGGTGAAAGGATGAACCAAGTAAAGTGATCGGACCAAAGAGAATAAAATATTGGAAAATATGTGTAATGTGTTTATAAAATACAAAAGTCAGAAGTAACATGGGCTACCTGAGCAGGTGAACTCGTGCTTTTGGACTTCGGCTACATTCAGGCCTTTGAGCTCTGCTGGGCCAGTGCACTGAGTGAACAATCCGATGGTGGGTCTCTGTCTGAGCCATTGGGCCAGCCAGGCCAAATGACAGTCGCAGCTGAGGTCGTTGGAGTGGAGACGGCTGTAACAAAACAGAAACCTGTGAGTGCTATTCAGACCTTCTCCGAATTCTAATTTGAGGCATAACAAGTGTTTTGTTCTATCTCAGAGCTCATCACGTCGTGCCCCTTAGCGAAAAGCCTGCAGTAAATGACATGGTCCATGGTTGATTGTAAATGGCATATTCTAAAGGCAGAATGCTTGAGAGGCCTTTTCTAAAGCCAATACTCCAAGCACAGCAGCCCTGGAATGCTGTGCTGGTTCAGAATAACTCATTGTGGTGCAGTGGACCTCAGGACCACGAGGCTCTGTGCTTAGGCACTCAAAGTGCACACAAACAGCGAGGCCCCACGGAGCGCAAGGACACACAAATATGCACCACAAGAAGAGAGGAGTCGCAGCACAGAGTCAGAAAAAGCATAATTGTTTTAATTGGTACATAATTTCACATTCAGTAATCACACATAATGTAGAAGACATATGTTGTACATTAACCTCTGGAGGCTATTTAGATGTAGTTTTCATTTTGTGTTATTTGGACAAAGGGAATAATGGCCCTTGGCTTGGCTACAGACTGTGGTCGTGGCACACTCCCAACACCACATGGAATGGTAGGACCTATCTGCAAAATTCAAGGGTTTTGTGCTCTTTCCCCCTCTGTGGAGTCCCACATACGGACAGAAATGTGTTTTGATATGTTGGAGAATATGGTCCGAAAATTGGAGCATTGCGATGTAAAATGTGTGACTTACAAGGTTCTTAGTTTAGGCATGTGGTTAAAGCTGGAGACAGGGATGCTGCTGATGTTGTTGTTGTTCAGCGTTCTGGGAAGAAAAAAGAAAAGTTAAAGTTCATTTATTTATACTTCTATTGTAGAAACAAAGCAAACATGTATTTTGTCGGGCAATGTTATTCCCCGATTTTTATATCATTTTACTTTGTGGAAACCCAGAACTTACTATAATGTCCCTTCATGTTCTTTCATCAGGAATCATGTCATTTCCATCAAATTGATTTGTGTAAGTTCACTGAAGGCAAAGAGTCTTCAGTCTGTACTCTTCTGCTACTATTCTGCTCAATGCTGACGAAGTCTTTTGGATAAAGAGCGATACAGATGAAGACTGAAGAATCTTTGCCTACGATCATATTGATTGTCTTGAATGAAATCAAAATATACTGTAAGAACACCATACAAACTAATGTCATTAAAGGTGTCTGTCAGTTCCTCTCTGGCATACACTTCATTGTTAGAGGGAAATGGAAGTTATACTGAGGGATGCTGATAAAGGAGTAGGTGGGGCCTTTGTGATGGAGGGGAAAGCCGCTGTGAACTGTGTGGACCAAGGAGTTAATGGGCCACTCAAATAGTTTCAGCTCTGGTAATGAATATAGAACAATCTTGTGCCGAAAAGGGATGATGATAAAGGATGCGATGGTGAGACTTAACACTTACAGCACTTCCAAACCTCTCAAAGCCCGGAACGCTCCATCTTCAATGCAGGCGATGTGGTTCTTGTCAAGCTGACTAAACAGAAAAGGAAGTCATTGTTATAGACAGAGCAGATTCTTCTACCTGCGGGCAGATTGTAATCATCAGCTCTGTGGATACTTGACAGATGGACTATGGTAAATCAATAAGGAGTTTGTAAAGACGAGTAATGATTGTTAAGCCGCCTATGCAGCACAAAATACATGTACAGGAAGTCACAAGGCTAAACAGATACAGTCAAAAACTCACAGGTTTTTGATGTCTGTGGCTCCTCTGAAGGCTTTTCTGGGGATTGATTGGATCAAGTTCTCGCTCAGATCTCTGTAATAACAAAGACGAATAAACATTAGGTTTGTTATGAGTTCAATATTTATTAATTTTCCTTTTTGAACTTTTGACCTGTAAAAACAGACTCATGTTTTATATTGGAGTAGAGACAATATTATCATATTTGTTCAGTTCATATTTTATAAATATTATATATGCTACAAACACCGATAAAAACTACAACCACTGATAAAAAAAATCAATACTAGAATATAGAAAAACCTTTGATGCCATCACAATACAGCTTCAGTGTGAAATGAAAGCTCTCTCAAGGCCAATCCGCTAAAGCCTCATAATCCTGTTATCATGCCATAACATGATTGGCTTGGAGAGATGTATACACACAACGAACAAGTTTGATTGGATTAGATGTCGGGGTCATGGGAGGTCACGTCACAACTGTAGTTCTGTCCTGGGACAATGTGTTCCCAAAAACCCCCCGACAGCCCACAATGACGCTGTAGGGCAATGGTCTCCAAAGTGGGGGTCGTGAGGCGCCGAGTGGGGGCCTCCAGGTGATTTCAAGAGGCAAAAATGAAACTTAATGACACTATATTTAACACAATTCTTATGTGAAAACAGATTAAAAAGTAAACTAAATAAGCCCACATTATTAAATCAGATTTTTAAGTTTGGTTGCTTGATATTAATATAAGCACCAAACACTTTTTTGATTGGGGGGCCCGAATTGCCTGGATATGCCTGTGATTTTCAGGGTCGCAGCCTAAAAAGTTTGGGACACCGCTCTCTGGTATGAAAATACTGGCTTTTCTCATTAACTTCTTCAAGAAAAGCCAGAGCAGTCCTGGTTTTCTGGCTGCACTTTTTTGTTCAGTGAGTTTGAAGGATTTATTGTGGGGTTTAAACTCTTATGGCAGACAGCATAATATTAAATTTAGCAACGCTACATTTCTGCATTTACACATTCCTAAAATGGCAAAGGACGCATTTCTGTGGGAGACCATGCTGTATTTTGCATAGTATGTGGTTGCTGCTGACTGGTATTTTTTAGGCAGAACCTCAGCTCTCGTCGGATTCAAGATATTTGACATTTTTTGATTAGTTCGGGAACAGAATTTAAACAAAGTTGTGATCTTATAAAAAAAAAAAACAGCCCTTTTGAGCAGCCACTCACCACAAACAGCCAAACTCGCCTCTGTTAGTCATTACAGTAATGTTCGACTCCTCATTGTGGACGCAAACATGAAAGAGAAACTAAACATGCAGTAGTCTGACATGTTTAGGAAGTGATAAAACACAAAAGGCTGCTCCTTCCCTTTGACAATATTGGTTTTGGGTATAGCTGATGTGTTTGTGAAGCCTTGCAGAGTGGAGGCCAAGGCAGTCACAGGTCATAATCACCAGGCTTTAGTCCGTGGCACCGTTTGACTGCAGACTGTTGGCAGCGTCACTGGCTACAACCTCCAGGCTTTTCCCTCAGAGCTGTAATGACCAGGTCAAAACCCTCCTTCTTCGTTTCCTTGCCCGCGTTCAAAAGACTCGGAGCTGGTATAGATTTACCTTAATGCACCGCATGCTTCAGGTTGGCCGGTTCATTAGAGAAGCCCGCTCGCCTTTCATTTACCTCTGTCACAGTTCATTCCCATTGTAGTCTTAATGACGGAGCGGCAGCACACATGGTTCCAGCTGTGTAACACTTTTACTAATATATTCAGGCCGTTTGCTCACCATCTTCCAGCTAGTGTTGTCACGACGCTACAATTTCAAAACTTGATACCGACTTTGACACTATACCTAAACCAGGACTGTATTTCAAATGTGTAATAATAATGTATGCCAGATATGTTTTTGATGAGGGAAAAAACATTAAAAGCTCTAAAAAGTCAATTTTGATGCCTTTTAACCCTTTAACCGCCAAAGTTGCCAAAATGCACCAATGTTATTTTGTTTGCGTTACTTTGGCGCCTGCCATTAGGTCAAGAGCGATCTGAACAAACAACACATTATTAAAAAAAAATAACAAAGGATATCAGAAATAAAGTGGGTGAACGTTTAGGTCCAACTTGGAGATGTGAGAGGAACTGGTAAAACATTTATCTGTTGTTCTCTGTGGCTAAAAAAACACTTGGCGGTTTAAGGGTTAATATTATTTACAAAACTGCTTCATTTCATAGAAGAGTTTGGGATGTCTATCTTTTAGATGTTTTGCCAAATTCATGATGCTGCTCAATTTGGCGGCTACCGGTTTGTAGCATTGGCCACATATCTGAAATATTTCCTGACAGCACTTTTGCCTTTAGCATCGTCGACTGAAATGAGCTGTGAAGTGCCCACAGGGATTGAATATCTCTTCTCGATACCAGCTTTAAAACCGATTTAGTATTGAGGTATTGATTTTTTTGACAACCCCACTTTCAGCACAAACTAAACCTGAAATAATGGTATCTAAATTGCCCTTACAATAAAGCTATCCACTGATACGTTTGTTTACAAGGTCCTCTGCAATTCCCGTATCGAGTGCAATTAGCAACTGTATCAGACATAGCTGAAGGCGCCTGGAGTGGAGATAAGCCCCACTCTCAAGGTAATGTCTGGTTCCTGTCTGATTCACATCATTAACCTCTGATCCCTATCTAACTGCATTAATACTGTACACAGCACTCACACTCACAGCAGTGTGCGGCGCCTGCAAAACATGATTTTACAAACACAGGCGTGAGAAGATTAGCATAA
Source organism: Lesueurigobius sanzi (assembly GCA_900303255.1). NCBI lineage: Eukaryota > Metazoa > Chordata > Actinopteri > Gobiiformes > Gobiidae > Lesueurigobius > Lesueurigobius sanzi. The sequence goes on along the minus strand of OMNZ01019676.1, from coordinate 1,501 downwards.
ACCTGAAGATATCCCAAAGATAGAGGGGGGCGTGGAGACTGTGTTTGCTCAATGGCAGCGAAAAACCATAGTGGCTCCACAATATGTGCAGTGTGTAATGATCCAATGAAAGCGTGCACAGACACATGCCCATACAAAGGGAAACAATCACCTCTTTCACACAGGTTTCATAACCTCTGCCTCCACTGTAAGCCAACAACAGCAGAGCAGCATAAATCACATGCACACATCTATGTTGGCGCTACAGTCTTTGATGAGGAGGAATACATTAATTAAAATATGCATACTGTATGTTTGTGCCTTCTAATGAAAAAAAAAAAACATTATTGACCCCCATTCATCATCGCCTCTTTATTGGATCTGTTTGTGGCTCTCTGGTAAACAAGTTGGAGCCATCAAAATACTGTAATTTAAAATGAACCACAAGGAATTTAATATCAACACATATCAAAACATGTCTGAAATAGCTTTGAAGCCAAACATTGTAATGATTGTAATCAGCAGGCAGTTAGTGCTACTTTTATTACGGAACAAAATCATTTTTTACAAACTTGCCTGTGTACTTAATGGGACTGTTTTGTTTTACAAGGGAACCTGGATGTTAAGTGATAGGTGTTTGGATACAGTATATACATGCAATATATAGCAATATGCCTTTGCCTCAAAACCAAGTATCGATACTTATCAAAGTATTGATCATTTCAATACTTTGAAAATGTTTAGCAGCTGTACAGATTTGCAATAGATATAATACAATTAACAGATGGGATTTGGTTTATAACTTTTGGACACTGTGTAAGATGAGATAAGATAAGGATCACACAGGGGGGTGCAAAAAGTCAGGAAATGTGCCATCAAAGAAGACGAAAATAAGTTTGTACAACAGGTAATAATAATAATAAAAAATATAGTCATGTCTCTTAGCATCTCTCTCTAAATAAACTATACAAGCAACTCTTATACACACTAAATAAGATAAAAAATAAACTCTAGGTCGAGTTGGGCAGGATGTGATCTGTATGAAATGGAGAATACAAATATTGTATCAGAGTTATCATTGCAGGTGAATATATAATAAATAGCTGTTTACATTCAGGTGGTTGATTCATAAAGTGACATTGCAGATGTTATTGCACATAGAGCTATAAAGTAGAAGTGTACAGCGATGGGTATGAAGGACCTGCGGTAAGTACTGTAATACCTATCGCAACAAAAGTGTGTCGACCCAGCCCTAATATGTGCCTCTCGAAAGTACTAATACACCTTGAACTTTTGCACATTTTGTCGTGAAGTGAAAGCAAAATGATACATGATTTTGTTATTATTTTAAAAATAGAAAAGTGAAAAGTGGGGTGTGCACAAGTATTCATACAGCTTTTTTCTGTGTGCATTAAATTGCCTTTAAAACATTCCTAATGTCTGCTGAATGTTCACACCTTGCCCTAATGATTAAATAGAGGCCGCCTGTGTGTAATCTACTCTCAGTATAATTACAGCTGTT
>OMNZ01019675.1:0-38065 GCA_900303255.1 Lesueurigobius sanzi | reverse complement strand
CATCCGTGGTCCCCAACAATACAATCATTAAACACATATCAATACAATCATTAAACACATATCAATACAATCATTAAACACATATCAATACAATCATTAAACACATATCAATACAATCATTAAACACATATCAATACAATCATTAAACACATATCAATACAATCATTAAACACATTGCCTGTGTTGCACCCCTGAAATGAACGGCACGGTGGCAGAGTGGATAGCGCTCTTGCCTCACAGCAAGAAGGTCTTTCTGTGTGAGTTTGCATGTTTCTCCCCGTGTCTGGATGGGAATGGAACGGGCTTCAGACGATCTAAAGAACATGGCAGATCAGATGGTACGCGCGAGGGTATCATCAGATGGTACCCGCGAGGGTATCATCCGATGGTACCCGCGAGGGTATCATCGATGGTACCCGCGAGGGTATCATCCGATGGTACCTTATTGGTTTCTTATTTGTTGCTCCTAAAATTCACTAGGAGAAATAGATGAGACAAGGAGACACTTTAGGACAGAACCATGAGTGACAATACCATTTTCATTTATTTATTTATTTAGTTTTCAGTGGGACAATGTACTTTAATAAACGTACCCAAATTAGCCAAAAGGCTCTTCATTGGCAGTCCCCTAGCCAAATCTCATATGGCACCCTAAAATACATGTAAAAGTCACATTACAGTAAAGTACATTACAAAGTATAGTTAAATAACTGTACAGTAAAAAAAAAAAAAAAAACACAAACAAACATAACTGAACAGAACTACAGTGTAATATATATCAGGCAAAAATATTTACACAACTAAAATAAGTGTTTTCAATGATCACACTCAACAAGCCATTTTCTGGCCTTGACTTTAAAAGACTGAAATGATGAAGCCTCTTATTGATGGAGGGACTGTGTTCCAGTGATGGGAGTCTGTGCAGGAGAACAGCGATGAATTGCACAGTGATGAATGTGAAAAGAGGAGGTGGAGCTAAATTGTGCACAATTTAATGGTACGTATACTTTAGTAGATTGTCCCAAGTGAGAAGCCTGTGTTTCTTTAAGGTGTGACAATGGTGGAAACTTACGTTTTTTTTTATATCTAGGACTTTGACATGACACATACAGTAAATACAATGTGCTCTGTATTTTCAATAAAAAGGCTTAGGCCACATTGTACTTCTGCATCTGTCACAGAGCGACAGGTGAAGGAGGAAAGTGGTGAAACATCTACATTAGACAGAACTTCATACTTCTCCAAGAAGAAAGAATTAAATACTGAAAGTAAAGTAATTAACAAAAGTTAAAAAAAAAAAAAAAAAAGTGTAAAAGTGGGCAAATCATTCCTCTTGTATCTGCTGTAGGATCATCAGGTCCCAGTTCCTCTGAGTCATGGTGGACCATGACAGATGTGGACAGGTCCATGTGACAGTAGAGAGCACTTGGACATTTCTTCCACAGGATTTGAATTATTGTAATTATTTCCTCCAAAGTAAAACTACAGCAGATACAAGGGAACAGATTTATTTATGTATTTACACTCACACATTTTTTCGTCACAATCCGAGGCCATGGTTCTCGTCCGGAAAAAGGTGGACTGCCCTCTCCAGGTCGGTGGAGGATACAAGTGGCCAAAATGACTTTCCTCCGCAGGGTGGCTGGGCGCACCCTTAGAGATAGGGTGAGGAGCTCAGTAACCTGGGAGGAGCTCGGAACAGAGCCGCTACACCTCCACGTCGAAAGGAGCCAGCTGCGCCTCCCTCTAGAGGTGTTCCAGGCATGTCCCACTGGGAGGAGGCCCCGGGGAAGATCTAGGATACGCTGGAAAGACGATGTCTTTAAGCTGGCCTGGGAACGCCTTGGGATCCCCCAGGAAGAGCTGGAGGAGGTGTGTGTGGATAGGGAAGTCTGGGCATCTCTGCTCAGACTCTTGCCTCCGTGGATAAAGCGGGAGAAAATGGATGGACATTATAACACTTGTCAGTCCACTCGGCACTTGTTAAATAATACATACTTCATTTCTAGTATTTACTTCTTTCTTCCTGCAGAAGTTTGAAGTTCTGTCTAATATTGATGTTGTTTCATTACTTTCCACCGCGTAGGTTTGGTCGTGCTTAGACCTGGTTTATTCCAAGTTTAGAGCTAGTTGAATCTTGGTTCTTGTCCTTTGTAGTCCTCCTTGTTTAGTCCTGCTTTCATATTGACCGAGTCTTGGTTTAGAATGGTTTCATTCTTACTGTATATTCACACTAAACACACTAGTAAAAGTGATGTGTGGACATCTGCGCTCGATACGTGACTGTCTCTCCAAGTGAAATGATCCCCTCCCCCCAAACTACACGCTAACACTTCCCAAGAGGATTACCGGGCATCTTTTAAACTGTGCCATCTGCCGCTAAATGACCTCCAATTAACACTACAGGCAAAGGAGAAAGCAACCGCAAGAGACGGAGGAGTTGAATTTCAAAGCCTATCAAAGCAATAATCTGGAATTTGTACTGATGGTTTTGAGATGCAATGAGAGTATAGTGCATTTCTCACAGTCCAATATTTTAGGTCACACTTGTATAGTCTTCATGTCACAAATGGTTCCCGACACATGGAAGTGCCATAAAATATTAGTTAATTCATATATTTTTCTACTTTCAATGGCTCAAATCATTTGTGAACTTGTCTTCTGTCCAAATATATAAAGAAATTATCTAACTTCTTCTTCTTTTTTTTTTTCCTTTTTTCTTTTAGATATGGGCCATTTATTGTACATTAAAAAAAAATTTAGATGCCAAAAATGTAAAAAATATGCAAAATTTTCAAAAATACAACATAACCTCCTGGTTATGTTGGTCTTCATGAATGTGACAAATGGATAAATGTGAAAAATGTTCTATTTCTCCAACAATTATGCCACCCTTTACAAATACTTGCTACACACCCACTGCCCTGACTCAACACCAACACATTCAGGCCATTTAAGCTCCCATCATGCATTTCACTGTGACACAGGGGCCAGGGATGGAAGAATAGAACTTCACAATAACTTCCATATAAAAGAGTACCATGAAAAATGTCAAGTGATTCAATTTTCAATCCAGACGCTTAGGCTGAGATGGCATTTCATGATATCACTTTATATAATATAAAGTCTATATTACATCAGGCTGAAAATGTGAAGTCAATGGGGCACGTTTGGTTCCGATAGATACAGGTGTAGGCAAAAAATCTAGCACAGAGAGGGGCGGGGCTAGGTGAGATCTGAAGGTGCCATTTTCAAATAACATTACCTGGAAAATGTCATTGCTCTAACTCAAAATAATTTAAAAATAAGTTTGCAAACTGTACACAAACGGCCCCCAAGGCTGTCAGAGGGTTAAAGGCACTATACCTGGTTTTTAAATGATTTTTTAAATTACAAATAATGGAAGAGGGAGCAAGTAAAATAAATTGATAGTTGTGGTCCAAACTCATTCCTAAGTTTCCTAACAAATTTCTGAAAACGTGTTTCTTCTTAGAGATGGGTTTATCAGCACATTTCATAACTGGCAAAGTCACTTTTTAGGGTCATAGTCACAGAAATGCAAGAAACTAGCCTGCAAACTCATGAAATTGACAATAAATGCTTTATATTTAGATTTCCAGAAATGTCTGAGTTTGCAAAAGACTAAAAAAGAAAAACTAATTCCATTCCACTACTAGGAAAAAAATCAGGTATAGCCCCTTTAATGCTGAAGAAAGTGTGAAAATCAGCACTGTGTTTTCTTGGACGGTCCACCAATTCACATTTCAACACAGTACCTTGCTGAAATGCGCACTAACTCATAGTGCGGGAGGGTCTGAAACACACGGTCTGATGATAAAGATAAAGATCAACGAGATTATACTCCACTACCTCAGACTTCCAGTTGAAAATGTATAATAAAAGTAGTGCAGCTTTAATTTAAAAAATATTCTAATCACTTTATTAGTACACTTTGTTATTATATTTGCTGGATATTGTTCCAAAAACGTTCAGCTCTCCAGGTAGTAGAATGTTAGGCCTATATGACTCCTTTCTTGACCCTTGACAAACTTGGATGGGTCACACAAACCGCACAAATGACCAAAACAAAAATTAAGGTGTCACAAGTTATAATCCTGGCACATTTACCTTAAAAAAATGTTTAGTGAAGTGAAAACAGCTTGTAATTGTAAATCATCATCTCCCACCTAAGGTCACAACCTCTCTGATTAAAGAGCAGATGAAGTGTGTGGTTGTATTGCCTTGGTGGGGGGCCAGCTACCTGCCAGAAGGCTGAAACACCATCAAAATGCACCCCTCCCCCAAAGATCAGCCAACAGAAACCAGCTATAGGAGTGCTATAGGAGTGAAAAAGGTCACCAGTTTATCTGACTTTTACTGTATGCGGGTTGTGCATCTAATAATAGTCCGCTTCAAGGCAGGGGAAGACAAGCGAACAGCTCAGGGCTCCATGTACTAAAAATAAAATAGAAATAAAAATAAAAAACCTAGTCAAATTTGTATTAAAGAGTTAAAAAACAAACAAAAACGGTAAGCCATATTGATTCATATTGGTCTATTATATATGCTGTATTTGCCTATGTGGTTGATTAATAGAATTAAGCGAAACGGATAGAGATTTTATTGTATGCTTCTTTACTGCTGTCTCTAAGTTTTTAACTATCTTTAATAACCAGAGCCCTCCATAAATCTATTATGTATATGCATATGTAATCCCAAAATATGGACTGAGAACAAAGGGACGAAGGTCAAAATTGCAGTAGTATTTTAAACAGTAAATTAATTACACGTCTGGGGTGGGGGGGGGTCATAAAAAATTATAAACAGAGAACTATACTAGATTCTGACGCAATCGCCGGCGGAGGGATCTCCCAGTTGTGCGCGGAGGTTTGCCTTGTTGCCTGGATACGAACGCGGAGGGTGGCACTTCGGTGGAGCGCCCCTCGAGAGAAACTGGCTTATGTGTGCGGACATTTTGGATCTCCTGGAACCAGTCTCGCCAATGAATGACCTTCGTCCTGTTTGAGCCTGAATGTCGCCTGTTTCCTCGAGGTTTTGACGAAGCTGTAGACGAGAACAGCGCCATTTCTGTCGGCGTCCATGATATGCTATGCTACCGCAGCGGATTCCAGAGCTGGAGCTCGGATCGGCAGCGGGAGAGAAATAACCGCTCCCCCTTCGCTGCTCCGCGTTACTTCAGCCCGCGGCAGGTGAGTTTAGCTCGGACTTGATCTGACACATTAAATTACACTATGGTGTGTTTGTGACCACAGTTGGCCCGCTTGCTATTTCACTGTATGACGATATGGCGCACACTTTTGAGGGCAAAACGTCTGACAGTGCACGGTAGTTCTCCGGAGCCGCTCCTCCCCGCGGTCATAACAACAGCGGCCGTAGATGCTAAAGCTAGCTACGACGACTGTACTTCCCACATTAAGCAACACTGATGCATTGTATTTTGAGAAATAGTGCAATCATACGCTAAATGACACGATTCTTCAAAGTTTTGTACCGACCAAATGTGTCGCTCGCCGCTGGCTAGGTTTTATAATGAAGCCCTGTCAAGCTGCAGTGTTACAGCGTTAAACGGTGTTTTTTCATCCGCCAGGCAAACCTTAGTTCATTTTACTAATATATATATATATATATGTGTGTGTGTATTTTTTACACAAATGCTCCATTAAACACACAATTTAAATGCTTACAGTGAAGACGGATTTGTGGATTGAAAATACAAGCGTGTCCGATGACACCAACTAAGTTGGTGACGATAGCTAATACGGCTAGCGTAAAGAGCTAACGCTAAAGGTCGGCTGTGGGCTAACCTTGTCATTTAGCTGAAGAGTGAGTCGAGTTTGGAAAACCTTGTTCCCATGTCAATGAATATAACGGTGCTAACATTGTAGTGAGATGAAAGCTATACATTTCTATCAGGTCAACTGGCATTTCTGTCATTTTTCTGTAATGCCGCATTTAAGCGCCTCACGCCATGAACTATTGCAATTTGTAAAGATCAACCAGTTGTCAGTGCATTTAGGTCAATATGTGATAAAAATACACAATTATAGTTTAGACTAGAGTTGAAGTGGCGTTAAAATGGACTGCTGTTAAGGAATATGTGCTCGGTGGCTATGAGGAAACAGCTGGTTCAAACGGTCAGCCATATTACCTTCATCGCTGTCGCCAACAGTGTTGTGTGTTCACCCAATGTTGCTGGAATAGGATATGTATTTGTCATCGACCACTTGTGCACATTTCATAACGTATTCAGTTGTTTCTTTCACGAATCTAACTGGTTACACATTCTGGCGTTGATGCCCGGAGCAGCCAATCAAATGTTTGCGAACTCCATTTGCTCATTACTGCGTATGAAGTCACATGAAGCCATATGCAATGCATGCACTTGACACCAAATGTTTGGTTTGCAGACTCTTATCCTAGACATATCAACTCTAATCCTGCTAATTGAAACTATGCAGCCACTGTTTGTGTCATTCTAGCGAAAGCCAGATTGATATTACTGTGCAAATTGCATTAGAACAGCATTATCAATCTGGGCAGACTCTGTTTAAATCACTTGAGAAAAGGACAGACTTTTAAGGGAATATTTGCTGCTCATTCGATCAAGCACATCCCTTTACGCCAATCACTAGTCTCAAGACGTAACTAAATAACAACGCTCAAAACAAAGCCATTTGTTTTTCAAAATCTTACTGGTGTTTGCAAGTCTGTAACTGCATACCTTGTGTTTTTCCGTATTGATAGAAGTGCTTGTTGTCGAGTCACGTGAACCATGTAAAACTCACTTATTTACACCAATACTGCGACAGGATTGGTCTTAAACTCCTGGTTAGTTGAGGCGAGAGTAGGAGATTGACTTCTTACACAATGTAATCCCGCGGAAATTCATCTAAGAGGAAAGAGGTGACACGTTAAACAGAATGATTTAATGTAGTCTGTTATGCTATGTCTGCAGAATTGTCCAGTATTTATTGTTGGTATCATTATATATGTGTGACTCACAGGTGTCCTTTCTTCTTTTAGGTTGTGCCCGTGAAGTAAAATGGCCTCCTGTGACTGAGACCAAACACTTTGTGTTTTGCTCAGCAGCTGAACTGTATCAGCCGCTTAAGCCATGCCTGGTGACTAAACCCCCCCTCCTTTTTGCTTAGAGCAATAACAGAAAAAAAAAAAAAATCCCCCATGCCTCCCTATGTAGAGCCCCTTCAGTGGCCACCGCTGAAGTGACTGCCCCTGCTTCCTCATCCTCCTATCCTGCTCCACTCACACCACCTGTAAGTGAACATGCTGCTGTACCTGAGAATGGCCTGCACCTGAGGTCCCATGCGTCCTGTGAGCACCGATTCGGACGGCCCTGCTCCTCCTGAACACGCCTCCTGTCCCTTCCCCCTTGTGGGCCCCCTGCCTGCCTCTGAGATGTCTCTGCTCCAGTCACTGGGCCCAGTGCAAAGCTGGCTCGGCCAGGAACTGGAGAAGTGCGGGATTGATGCCATGATCTACACCCGCTATGTCCTCAGCCTTCTCCTGCACGATAGCTATGACTACGATCTGCAGGACCAGGTATGTTTACTCAATAACACCATGTTTTTGTTTTTTGGAAAGAGGAAATGGTGAGATTAAACATATTTTCTCCCAAACAGGAAAATGACATCTTCTTGGGCTGGGAGAAGGGAGCTGGGAAGAAGTGGGGCAAGAGTAAGAAGAAAGGTGGAACTGACCTGAGTCTGGAGGAGATGAAGAAACAAGCTGCTGTCCAATGCCTCCGTTCAGCTTCTGATGAAGTAAGCCTGACCTCATGCCTTTAGCTTCTGCTACATGAGCATAATATTTGGTCAAATACATGCTAAAATTTGTACAGTTATGTCAGAAGAGACTTGGTTTTGGAATGAGCAGGTGGATCTGGCCTAGTGGGGAGGGGGGAAGGGTTTTGAGGAGGAGCACTCTCTCAAGAGACTGGACTCGAGTCTATTTTTTAACGCTCACACACTGCACGGGATTGCACCAATGTGGCTCTGCTGTCAGCTGACCAGCATTAGTACAATGATGCAAGAAGAAACACAGGCAAGGATAAGTTGTTTGGTTCTTTTACTAAGTTAGAATAGTAAGGAATTCGGTGTAGAATCTTTCAGTATCTGTGTTTGGTTTAGTTCTAGAATTTCCTGTGATTGAAGTAGTTTGCTTTGTTCAAGTCAACAGTTGTTTGTGATTAGCCTGACTCTGTTGACAGGAAGTGTGTGTGTGTGTGTGTGTGTGTGTGTGTGTGTGTGTGTTGACATTGGGACTACAATATTGAATATACTGTATAGTATTCAATATGGTCTGTTATTATTTTTATTTTTATTAGATTTCCAAACTATTTTTAGCTCAGTCAAGGCCGAGTGTGCCGGACCAATCGCAGTCAGCTGGCTCAACTTGTGTCAACTTCATTCCTTTCATGCCTTTGGGTTGCATTTTCAGTCCGAATTGTGCTGTCAAGCTTGTATGCTTTAGCCAACGATTTCTTTTCATGACACAACAGAACACAAAACTGACTCATTTTCATTATTGTTTGACAATTACCACATTTTCATCTGATTTTCTTTACAGAACTCTGGAATTGAAAGCTTGGTTGAGGAACTCTGTTCCAAACTTAAGGACATCCAGAACAAACAGAAAGGTTTGGCTCTTTATGTTCTTCAATTTGTACATCATTTTGCTCAGAGTTGTGCAATTCAGTTTCTTATTTCCCGAATTACACCATCTAAGAAATATTGATGCACCTGACGGAAACAATCTAGGAGTGCTTTAGGCTTCAGCAGTTAAACTTCATAATGTATTTATTAGTTATAGAAGTAACTAACCAAGTCAGCAGAAGTAGTAAACATTTTAATGAATTGATAATTGTTGTTTTACAGAGGCAAAGCAGATTTTGAAGAGATCTGATGGCGCTCAATCACCAGAGAGTGCGGACTCCCCCTCCTCAAAGGACCAGGTGGAAATGTAAGCACTTGACTCTTCTTATATTATTTATTTAGTTTATTTAGTTTAAATCACTTGTTCTGTGTTTTATAGGTATTATGAAGCCTTTCCTCCTCTGTCTGAGAAACCAGTCTGTCTCCAGGAGATCATGACAGTGTGGAACAAGACCAAGGCCTGCACGTATTCAAGTTCATCCTCAGCTGCACCGCAGACCAGCACCGACACTTCCTCCCCCAAAGATTGCAACAGTGATGGAGAAGCACCAAAGGAACCAAACCTGGGGCCAAGTGGCACCATGAATAATACGGCAACAACTGAGAGAGGTCCACAGCGACGCAGCAAGAAGGAGAAGGAGAACCGATACCAGAGCGGGGCGGCAGCAGAGGAGCGGTCTTCAAAGAGGCAGATTAGGCACAGATCTGAGGCCAAGTACAGGCCCCGATCATGGTCCTCTGGCTCCAGTGAAGCCGGCTCCAGCTCCAGTGGCAACCAGGGAGAGGGCAAGACATCCAGGAGCAAAGCAGTGCGGGTCAGGCACAAGTCCAGAGAGGTCATTAAGAACAGGAGATCCCGCAACAGTGGGCAGGTCAAGTCACAGGTCAAGGGCCCAGAAAGAGACGAGAGAAGAAACGCGGGGAGCAGCAGCAGTGCCAATGGAGGTGCTACCAAACAACCACAGCTTTACAAAAAGGGGAAAAGACTGCTGAAGGATATTCGTAAAGAACCAAGCTGGGTGGAAGCAAAAGAGTTTGGACTGGAGGCCCGAAAAGAATACATGGAGGAGCCTCTGTGGTACACTGAGCCCATCACAGATTATTTTATACCTTTCAGCAACAGACAAAGCAAGTTGGAAACAAAGTATCGAAGCAAGGTAGAGTCTCCCGACGGGTTTGCCCTGTTAACAGAAATAGACGGGCTCCCCAATAGAATCCAGGGTATCTGCATTGCTGATGACAGCTATCAGACCACATATTTAGCTGCAGGCTCATTCGTGGATGGGCATTTTGTGGAAGGGCCTGGGGAAGCAGAAGAAGTAACTGCTGATTTCACTGGGACCTCAAGCTGCCCTCAGCCAGAGGATGGTACACATTTAGATGACAAGCATCTGCCTGAATTCACTCACTTCTATGAAGTTGATATTTATCAATCCATATTGGATACTAGTGCCTCAGACTCAATACAAGAGAGTCGAATCTTAAGTATGATTCGACAAAAAAGTAAAGAGCAAAGAGACATGGAGGCAGAATGTTTAGTGTTAGATGGCCTTGAGCAGCAAGGGGAAAGTGCAATAAGGGCAGACTCACAAGAAGCTTCATGTTCTGTTGGGTTCTTCATGCAGGATCTGGAAAAATTAACTCAAGTCTGGGGATGTTATTCACCATCTACTTCAGATGATTTAGATGGAGAGAGCTTTATTGAAGACTCTCCCATTCGACTCTCTCCCCTCCTGGACAGTGTGTCTTTCACTCTGAGCAAGTTATCTGCAGATCCTGAAGAGCCCTGTGTCCCTGAAGCCACCAGTGACGTTTCTGGTCTAAACACATCCTGCTTCTCGCTGTTTGAGCTGCAGTATGACAGCCCCACACTTCCTTTTCCCCGCGACTCATTTGCCGTTGGTCACGAGAACAACACTGATTCAAGCAGCTGTCTCGACCCACATTCTAACAAACAGTCTCGTTTGCTAATATGGACCAAAAATAGTGCCTTTGATGAAACTGAACACTGTTCGAATCTTTCAACGCGAACTTGTAGTCCATGGTCACATTCAGAAGAGACTCGCTCTGACAACGAGCAGGGCAACACTCTGGCTGAAGACGCTGCTCAGCTTGGAAATGAGGAAATTGATTGTATAATGCCTCCTCTTTCTGGTACATATCTAGAGGATGAAATCTTGGAATTTTTGCAAGAAGACTCTAGCGGAACATGTGTGGAAGTAAAGACCAGTGCTGCACCCAGCCATACCAAAAAGTCCAAATTAGAATCCTTATGTGGCATAGCTTTGGAGCAGGATGAGAGTAAGCAGTACAGGGCTGGCATGTTTTCTGACACAAACCAACAGAGTGATGACTACAGCTCAGGGATTATCAAAGACATTTGGACTGCAATTGGAGATGGAGACTCTGTAAGGTCAAGGCAAGAATCAGAAAAGATAAGCGAGGGGCTGTTCTCAGAAGAGTCCAGTACGTATTGTTGCAGTTGTCTTGAGGTACAAGCTAAAGGAGCACCACTTCATGGAGCTCAGAAAAAAGCTGTGCAGCGCTCAGAGTATCACTTATGGCAAGGAAATAAAGACGAACAAGACTTGGCCAAAAACAAACTGTCCAAGGTCAATAGTTCTGGGGATTATATGACGCCGTCCAAGCCCTGGGACATTCATGCTGACCGGGGGAACTCCTCCTTCATTTTAGGAGGAGTGTATGGAGAGCTGAAGACACTAAGTTCTGATAAGAATTGGGCTGTGGTACCTCCGACTCCAAGCCAGCACAGTTTGCTGCAGTGCGCCGCTGCGGCCGCCTCAGGCTCTGACATGCTCACCATCACTGGCACTGACGTCTTCATGAACACAAGCAGCTGCTTTGCCCCAGGACATCGGCCCCTATGGAGGCCTTTAGTGTCCTTCGGTCACAGTGAGCAGGCCATTCGAGGAGGAGCGGACACCATCAATAAGGGATTCTCTTTCATCTTCCATGAAGATTTGCTTGGAACATATGGGGGTCTGCACAGTGAGGAGCAGGGTTTGGGTTACCCTTTCACGTCCTTCAACCTCAACAATCCCTTCTCCCAAGTCCTGCATGTGGAGTGTTCTTTTGAGCCAGAGGATATGGCTTCATTCAGTCCAGGCTTTAAGCCCAAGTCCATTCTCTGCTCTGACTCTGAAAATGAAGCCTTCCATCCGCGAATCTATGGCATCAACCGGACACAGTACAGGGCCATCCGCATTTCCCCTCGGACTCATTTCCGACCCATCTCGGCCTCAGAGCTGTCTCCCGGAGGAGTGAGTGATTCTGAGGCTGAAACGGACAAAGAGGAGATGAGCTTTCCCGTCCTGGCTCCCGTGGACGTCTTTGATGATCCGCAAGCAGACCTCAAACCTCTAGAGGAAGATGCAGAATGCGAGGGCCCTTATTACGGAAAGTCAGAACTGGAATCTGGTAAATTCTTGCCACGGTTAAAAAAGTCTGGCATGGAGAAGAGTGCACAGACTTCTTTAGATTCTCAGGAGGGCTCCAGCACCCTCCTACCCATTGCTGAGCAGGAGATCTGCTCAGACGCGACTGGAGGTGGACATGCAGACACCTTGGTCTCCAACATCGATAAAGAAGAATGTTCAGGAGAGAAGCAGACCAGTCTGTGTGCTCCAGCAACTCACATCCCTAAATATGGGATCGCTTATGATTTTGTTGGAGACCTGCCAGAGGTGAGAACCCAGCGTTAAGGCTATACTTTATAATGTTCTACATGTTCTACACTTTGAATAACCACATCAATGTGTGTTTAGTTCCCTCTGTTAAACATAGGAGAACAAGGAGGAACTGGCAGTCACCAAGAGGAGCGCTGGTGGCAGAACACCCTCTGTTCCCCAATTTTCCCAGGATCTCAGTGTACAGGTGAAACACCACTCTACCTTTTTATTATTTACCAGTCCATCCATGGGCCACTAATGTGATGCTTCATGATATCATTAAATCTTCAGTTTGGCCTTTTTTCTTCAGCAATGTAACTTGAGCTGTAAGAGATAATATTACGTGACGTGATGACTGTCTTGAATAGTGCAATCAAAACACTATTCACTGTAATATTTTATTGAACTATATCAACATGTCAAGTCACAATCAATATTCACCAAAACAAGGCTAAAATAAAACTTGATAAAATAAAACAACTTAAGAACTTACGGAAATTGTGATAAATGGTTAACTTTTGCAGTTTTTAAGTTTAAGCAAAACATGTGTAACTGATTAAAGTGATTATAACAAAGTGTATTTTCTTAAAACATTTAAAGCAGAGGAAGGTTATTTACAATCAACCAGGTCTGACCCAGTACCAAACCCGGACTTAACCAGGTCTAAACCTAAACTCTGTGTAAACAAGAGAAGCGGATAAAAGTCTGCATTGGCAGCATGTGTAAATTCTAACATAATATATGGGCATTAGGTGCTTTTAAGGAGGTTAAATGTATTTTATTTGAATTAAAATAAACAACAGAATTTACTTAAAGGCACTATACCTGATTTTTACCTAGAAGAGGAATGACATTTGTTTAGTCTTCCTTGTTTAGTATTTGTGGAAATACAGCTGGGCATCTCTATGTAAAGCTTTTTTTTTACCGGTCACTTTTCTGTTATTTTTGTGACCGTAACCCTAAAAAGTGACCCCGCTAGTTGTAAAATGTGCTCATAAACTCATCTCTGTGAAGAAATAAGATTTTAGCAATATGTTAGTAAAGTTAGGAATGTGTTTGCACAACTCTCTATTGAATTTACTGGCCCCTTCTTTCATTGTTTGTAATTTAAAAAATCAGGTATAGTGCCTTTAATTGCACACTTTAAAGGACAGTTATTACTTGATTTCATGAACACAAAAAAGGGGTGTAAATGTTCACGTGAAAGTATTGAACAGTTGAGTGACGCTATTGAGTAACCCATAGTTTCAGAGAGGGAGCCGCATGAGCAGCGGCAGCCAAGGTGGTCATGGGGGGGGTCTTAAAGGCCAGATTATACTCCCGCGTCCGGCCACGCCCACCGTCTTGCTGCTCTCAAGACGCCAGCCCAAATCGTTTGAAGTTCCGCGTGTCTCCCCTGCGTTCGTCACAACACAAAAGCACTAAAACAGGAGAGCAATATATTGATGGAAAATCACTTGGAAGTGGGAGATTGAAGGTGTTTGTTGTCTGTTTACTGGTGGAACGCATGGTTCAACCAATCACAGTTCCTGCATTTGACGCGGAGTCACATTTTGGAGGAGGTGCACGTTCGCGACACACGTCCGTCTCCGCTGCTCCTGCAAGATCTCTGATTGGCTGCCAGGTGCGTTGAACGCAGACTCACGCAGAGAACGGGGGAGTATAAACAAGCCTTTAGACCCTCCATCCATGACCCAGGTCTCTGCAGTGAGAAGGAAGAGAGAAAGGAGCGACTCTAACACGCAGCAGCAGCGCACAGGCCTGTGCCACTACAGTCACTCGAGGCTGGCTCTGTTCAGTGGCATCACAAATGATATGAATGCCATAAAATCTACATGTCCTTGATTATTCCAGTGAATGGCTCCCCTCACTGCCACAACAGTCTGTGATGATAACCTCCTTATCACTTACTCGCTCATAAAAATCACTGTTTTCACAAGTTTTCAGGTGCTAACTAGTTATTGTAATTTCTTTTGTTTTCATTTTAAAGAGTGCAATTCATTTCAAATAATATTACCCAAATGGGTCACTTTTATTAATTTTGATACAAAAATTCTATTGTGTAATTGGCATCTTTCTTTTTTGTGTACCAAAAATTAACTGAACAGAGCCCTCCAGGAAACTGAACCAAACCGAAATTGATTTTACCGTACCGTTATATAACCCCCCCCACCCCACCCCACCTAGTGTAAGCAGCAATTTGGTGATTCAGTGTGAAGTTTAAAATCTAACCTTTGTGTTCTTTGGTCGTTAGGGAGCAGCAACATTTGAGTACTCCATTTCTACAGAAGACACCTGTTGTCGTGGAGAGGAGCGCTCCTCATTGAGACCGGATCACTCCCAGTGAAGGTGTTTGGTCATCTCAGAGTGGATATCCTACTATAGGCTTATATTCTGAGACATTCAAAAACCATACTTCCCCTCGCTGGGCTTTCATTTACTAACGTAATCCTTGTGTAATCAACAATCAGATCCAACTGAGTGAAAATAGGAAAACTTAAAAATGTGTTCTGTCTTTGAGTGAAATGTTGTGTGGGACATCCATTTTAAGAATTGGTTTCAATTGGTTTCTGTCTACACTGGTCCTCAGTCTGACCTCCCAGTTGGCTTTTTGGGAAATCCTCTGTTCTGTCCTCGTCCGTTTGGATCCCACAATTTTTTTTTTACTTTTGAACTAGGGTTTTGGTAGTTGGCTGTGTCTGAATGGTTGTGCATGTATGTCCGTCCAGTCTCACTCTTCTTATGGTGAAGCTACTGTGTGCAAAAAACCTAACCGCATCCTCCATCCTCCATTCTCCACCTCGTGTTCAGAGTTTTGAGGCGTTGCGTAGTTTTGGTCCACTTTTTGAATGCGAGGTAGAGAACCCGTGCAGCTTTCTATCTGCAAGTCCCCTGGCGTGACAAGTGATCATCAATGAGTTTTGAATGGTGATAGTCTTTAATAAGCTAGAAGTAGACAGTAGTATGGTTTGTGAGATTAAACGACAAAAAAACTAACAAAAAATCCACAAAAATAAGAAATGGAAAAAGTTTTTTTCGTCAAAAAATACTAATCTACGTAAAATGCAATGCTGTAAAATCAGAATTTTTTTTAGTTTTGGGGCTTATGATGCACCATCAAAGATGAGCCATTTTTACGAAGACCTGTGTTGCGATGCTTGATGAAACTATTTTACTTTCAGTTATTTCTATGGTACAGGTTACTGGTGCTATGTTAAAGTACATTTTTGAAGTTGTAGTTGAAGCATAGTACAACATTTATGATAGCCCATCAGCCTGACTATCTTAAAATGGTTTGGTTCTTGAATTTGGAGCTGACTACACATACAACTATTTTTACCTTTTACTTTATGTACGTTTTCCGACGGTTGTGCTATTACCAAGAATTGCGTACTTATTCACACAAGCCACATTTTGTCTCAGAGTCCCAATGAGTTTATAGACGGTGGACACTGGGCAGCAAAATATGTTGGTAAAAATATTTCGGTGTATCCGCTCCTACAGTTGTTGACTTTAAAGTGCATATAACGGGTTCAATTAAATTCTCTCCAGAACTTTGTTAACACAGCAGTTATATTGACAATTTTGTGACACAATTGACTTAGTTTTCCAGAGTTTCCCCCCTCCTGATTGGACCGGAAAGCCCTTCCTCGATCCCAGTACACGGGAAAGCTCGTCTCATTTGTCCAACAAAGGGAGGGACTATCGAGAAATGTCATTATTTTTAGTTGCTTAAATTCAGGCAGAGTCAATTGTAGGCGTTTTATTCAATGTGTAATATATTTAGACTTGCAGAGATCACTTTAGTACTTATCATAGGAATTATACCATCAGACAAAGTAATGATGAGAAGAAATTGCAAACCTGTCATCTGCACTTTACTTTTTTCAATTCTATACCTTTATGCGGAACTTTGCAATGGCAGATATTTTTTTGTTTTTAATACGATTCAGGATATACAAACAGTGGAGGCAGTTCAAACCAAAAATCGAATATTTCCTTTGCTTCGTTTCATATGGCGTGTGTTTTTTTTTTTGTTTTTTTTTATCTTTGGTTTACATTATTGTCTTGGAACTATAGCATCATTTTGTGTGTTTCAGAGTTGTTAAGGCTATAGTTCAGACTTGTATAACTTCTCATAAGTGTGTGTGTAGAGACACATTTACACCAATAGAGACCCCCCCCCCCCTTTATTCGGTATCGAATGGCCTTTTTACACCTTTGGGGGTTGTTAATTCTTTTGTCTTTACTTGTTCTGCAAATGAATGCGTTTCCTATGGCTTCCATCTAACGTCACCTAATTTGTGTTCAAAATGAAAATGATAGCAGTTAGATGTATTGACACTACTTCGTACAACATAGATGAAAGCACAGATGAAAATGAGGTCTCATTGAGCGGTTGTGTGATCATTTCAATGCGCTGTCACAGGACTCTTGTTTATTTAGTCAATTGTTTTTGGATCCTGTTTGTGAAGACTAGAATTGTGCATCTTTTGTAAGATTCTTGGGGTCGTCTGTGTTGGGTGCAGTCCTGGAATATAGGTTGTGTTCACATAACGGGACATTTTAAAGAAGCCAATAGTTTTAATATTGACGTAGAGGACATGTCAGAATCCTATAGTAGAATTTGCCTTTAAAATGCAAACGTTTTGACCTGGGTTATAGTTAACATCTCTGTTGTTACTGAGCCTGTCCACATAAAACAAAAACTGGTATCACATGCAGTGATTGTCAGTTAAAAAGACTTTGAACCACAAAATGAGTATGATTTGCGGACCTAATCTCAAACAAAAAGCAAGTTTCAACCATGCCCGTTGGAACAATTCATTGTGAGGGGGACGTGGCCCTCTTCTGACGCCCATGGTTTCAACTAGGTCTGAGCAGTATGATGATAAAAACCGAATCATGATCTGAGCATCATGATCTGCTTTTTTGGGAACATCAGCATATCGTGATTTAGTGTTTTTTTTTAATGATTAAACCAGAAGAAAACTAGGTCTAAAACAGGTCTAAAATCGGACAATATCATGGACTGAATTTGGATTAAACCAGGACTAAAGAAGTAAACTGGACTAAGGCAGAGACTGAAATCAAGGTCTAAACCAGGACCAAACTAAAAAGGACTAAACAAGGGACAGAATGAAACCAGGACTAAACCAGGACTAAACCAACATTTAACCAGGACTAAACCAGGACTAAACCATGAAGGAAGCAGGTCAAAACTCTGGACTGGAACTCTGATTCAAACAGGTCTTAACCAGGACTAAACAACTACAACACCAGGTTTAAACCCAAGAAGAAACAGATGTGATAAAATCGTGATTTAAATAAAAAAAAATCGTGATAACATTTTTTGGTCATATTGCCCAGCCCTAGTTTCAACATTTGTGAATTGGGTTTGGTTATTCCTTGCAAAAATTGAAATGCCATACAGTTGTATAGGCGCCTGCCCTCCCTCAGAAATGATGACATCACATTCTTAAATGTCATGACTCGTGTGCACAACATATTGTCTGTATGCAGGAATGTCATGTACCAACAAGAAGGAAAACGGAACTAAGTGTAAGATCAAATTGGAGCATTTTCTAATGCAGTGGTTCTCAAACTTTTAACCCCAAGCACCACGTCATATCTGACTTTCCAACCACTTATTATATTGGACTTTTAAAGTACCACTTCATTAAAAACCTTTAAAAACCATGTAGCTCGACGTCAAATTGGGAGCAAAGCCGAATTGAACTAAATTAAAGCTGGGTGTAAACCACAAAAACTGAATGCATTTCTCGGATTAAAACAAATAACCTCTAAACTTGCAGGTGGCACACACTTACCACAGTTTGAGAACCACTGTGCTCAAGTATTGTGTGAGGCTTAGTTCTCTTTCAGATCTGGCCATCTTTGGTTCATTTGAAAATTGGTGTCCAACCTTTCATATCGAGCACTCAGGAACTTTTTTACATGTAAATTGTCCTAATTTTACATTGTTGTCCAATTCCTGTGACGGTGCATTCATTCATTATTTTTTAATTTTTTTTTGTGTGTGTGGAGAGCATAGGTCGATGATGTCGGTGAGAAATCAGCCGTCATTTAAACCTGTAGTTCTAGAAAAGAAAAAAGAAGCCATTGTGGGTTGCATAAAACAGTGGCGGGGAAATTAAGTCCTATGCAATACCTTGGCGCATGCAACTAAAAACAAAACAAAAAAAAAAACTTTGGGTCAATGAGCATGTACTTAGTTTTGAGTGAGGGACATGGGCGAGAAAAAAACGCCTTGGAAAAACATGCAGCATGCTGATGTCACACTCCATTTTGGTTTGGATGAAGAATATTTTGATGAGATATCTCGAGTTGAGCGATTGAAATGATTGTGTGAGATTCTGTCAGTGAAAATGTGCAAAAAGCATCACCTTTCACCTCACCTTTTTTTTCTAATTCTTCCATCAAAAAAAAAAACCTGTTGAAACTGTATACCATGAGAAGAGGAGGTTTGAATAACATTGAGAGAGTTTGCTTGCTCTGTGGTTTGAAGTACATCATCCAACACTGAAGAAAAAAAAGTTTGTCTTTAATTTTCTATTTAGATGAGACTCAATCTCCCATCTTTCTCTGTTCCTTGAAACATCTTTTCCCAAAAGCAGTGTTGTTCTGATTTCATGTACACCATGAGTAAATTATTTTGTTCCATTGTGGATTTCTTTAACATCTAATAAAGATATAAACCAAATATCAACTTCTCTGTCTTATGTTTTGTTTTTTTGTTTTGTTATTGTTCTTTTGCATAGAATTTTTCACATTTGATCCCATATTTAACAGTAGAGGGCAGCACACATTTAGTAAGAAACTTCAAATCCCATGTCTAAGCTCGGTAATGGGATGTGCTGCCTTCACACCATGGTCTTGACTCTTGATCAAGTGATGTGGGCTGATTTTGACTCATTAATATATTACCATATGCTTATAATGCTCAGCTAGATATGACATTAGTTATTCAAAAGGAAACGCTGCAGGCAAAACTCAATTTTAGGATTTTAGGCTGGTTCTCTTAATTTCATTCATTTGCGCAAAAAGAATTCCATTTTGAATGTTTTGCATGATTGTTTTAGATTTACATCAATGTGCTCTACAGGTGTCACCCATAAAACTTAAGTTGAATTAATTTGAACAATAGCAAGTGATTTGTAATGTGCTAAAATGGATCTGGGCATTACATATGCTCACACGTGAACATTTCAAGCATACATTGATTTTTGACAATGGCACTTATCTGTTTTTGCAATAGAACCCTACTTTCACCTGTAAACGAATGACCTGATCTTTACAATAAGGAGTGTAATTATTTCACCAATTCAATGTTTCTGCATATAACTATTTGAGAAATTTTAACTTTAATGGCTATTTGATCAAAATGCAATTTTCTCATATTGTTGAGACAACCTCTCCATTTTAGTGGGACCTACAGACTCCAAACTTTCCACTCTTGGACTTGACAATATGTCAAGTCCAATTTTTATAGATGTATTCACTAATCAGTTCATTAAAATAAAGATACCCAAATCCTCTCTGAGTCTGAACATATTGTAACTAATATATCAACAAAATAAAACCATACATTTAAACTTGGCTATATCCATTATTTACATTTCATCCCTCAAAATACAATGTTTTTTTACTCGTAAAATACATATTTTTAATATACGAAAACAAAATGACTGCATTTGAAAGCTCCAAACGTAGTAAAACATGTTTGACGACTTTCTTCACCAAGAAAAAAAAAATCTATTTGCAGCATTGATTATTTATATTTAGTGGGTGTTGAGCAGGCTTTAATTTTAATAGATGCAAGCATAATGCTTAGGGTGCATATTGATTAAATTAAACTAAGAAACAGGTTACACACAAAAGTTTAATGGGATAAAGATAATAGCAAAGCCAAAACTAAACGCAAACCAGTGTTTGTCCTTGGACCACAGTTTGAGAACCACCTCCAACACTTTCAGTGCAACAAGGAAGAAATTTTGACGATCAATAAAACAAATGGTGATAAATTTGTGTCATGCTCCGAAGAGGCACTTAAATTGTTATTTAGCATTTATTCTCGATTAATAATGCCTTCTTCCAGGTCGCTCGACAGGTGAATCCAGCGCATCGATAACAGGCGCATTCTTGACTCGATTACAAAGCGCTCTTATGAGAAGTTTGTTTCAAAATGGCGGCGGAAGAGTCGAAACAGGTATGAGAGATGTAAACGACACCGGATAAACTAAAGCAAATTCGCTTTTACCATTAACTGGACAATACTTCCTCCTGTTCGTAAGATGTGAGAGCTCTGGACCCTCGCCTTTTCATCCAGCTCGAGCGTGTTTAAGGTAAAATAAGGATAAATATTGCAAATGAGTTGGCATAAGTGAAACACCAAGGTTTGGTTTGAGTTAGTTTTAGCCGTGGCTTCGTGAGGTTCATGTCCGCATACTGGTGGTGTTTGTGTACAGTAAGCAGCTCCGTGGAGGCTGGAGGAGCAGGTTGAAGTCCGAGGCGGTAGGAAAGTCCCAGCTCATCCCAGCTCATGGAGCGCTTCGGGCAGCAGATAGCACCTGCCTCTGGATCTGCCTCCCACCTGTAGCATCCAGCAGAGAGTGGGGCCATGGCGAGCACGGGCCCCCAGGAGCGCCGATTGGACACCCCCTGTGGTGCGTAACACTTTTATTCAACATGTGGTAAAACGTATTGAATAGAATGGATGTATTGTGCGCATTTGTCGCTGGGAGACATTCTTTTGGGCTTCACGGTGTTGACATTTTGCGTTTATCTAACTTAAAATGCTGTGTATGGATGCACGGTAAAGATAGTTTAGGAGGGAGGGCTGTGTTGGTCAGGATTATGAATTGGCCTGGAGCGCAAAACAAGTGAAATTTCTTTTTTTTGTTGTTGTTGTTGTTGTTGCATTTTTAGCTAATGGCATGCTGACAGATTAATGGTACCACAATGAACAGCACACTTTGAAAATGTGGAAGATGGTTACAGATCCTATCCAGTGGTGGGCAGTAACAGAGTAAATTTACTTAAGTACTGTACTTAAGTAGAGTTTTTGAGGATCTGTACGTTACTTGAGTAGTTAGTTACTGAGTTAGTAGTAAGTTATTACTTTTACTCCACTACATTTGTACAAATATAATTAAAAAAAGCTCTCGTTATTAGTACTAGTGCAGACAAGTTGGTTGCATTGTGGTTTTTTCTCTGATTTACTATCATTATCATCGCCACTCCGAGACAGAAGATGACATTGTGCAGATGTATAATTCAATGCCGCTAAACATACAATGGTTTGTTACTAGTTTAGTATGAATGTGTCATTTTTCGATTCTTTGGTCATTTATATTTGCACGAGTTAAACCAGGGTGAACTGAAGACGTATATTATAAAGTATATTCATATGTTTCATGTTTTTGAAGCCACAAAGTTATGATTCACACACACACACACTCACTCACTCACTCACACACACACTTACTCACTCACTCACTCACTCACTCACTCACTCACTCACTCACTCACTCACTCACTCACTCACTCACTCACTCACTCACTCACTCACTCACTCACTCACTCACTCATACATTATAAAGAATATGAAGTTGAAGCGGTTGGAGCTTCGTCAGCACTGCGCAAACTTGGATGCCAGTTGAACATAATACAACGAAACGTCCTACACTTCAACTACAGAGTACAGATGAAGGCTGTGTGGTTTCACCCACAGCCTCCCCGGTGACCTTCTCAGATTTGGATGATTTTTTTTTTCTGAGTTTCTTTACATGTGTAATGAACACATGCAATGTTATTTGGTCTAACTCCCAATAGTTTTTTTTTTTTTTAAGATTTCAAAACAGGGTGTTGCCGGCCACCTTTTCTGCTCGCGGGTAACTTTTGCGTTTGTGTCAATGTTTACAGACTTGTAGCTCAGCAATGGAAACATGTAGAGGGCTAAAATTTGGTCTGTGCCATGTCTACTACAAATATTTCCAGGAACAATCATCAAAAATGTGCTGGATTGTAAATATTTGGATTTATAGGCTGCTAAAAACGGAATGATTTTCGGAACCTTTTTCCCAAAATGTCAGGGGCTCTACTGCAGAAGTGTATTGAGGGATCATCTTCATATTCTAGACTTTACTTTATTAGGATATAACCTTGCTCCAGTAGAAGCAGGATGTCCATTGGATAAAGGGTCTTTGAGTTATGATTTCACAAAGATCGGTCCTACTCCGAAAAGCTCAAAAATGGCCCTCTAGTCTATGCAGGATTTGACCATGTAGTCCACTACTGAGGCACTCCAATTTTTTTTCCCAGATAGAAGGCCTATCAGTCAGTCTGTAGTCTGAAAATTTTTATCCATCTCAAATGATTTCATGGTTAAAAAATATTTTGTATGCTACATGTTATTTGCAGAAACGAGGGTTAGAAATGGTGCATTTATACCCATATATCCATTGTTAAAAATTATAACGACAACAAATACATATTTATGTACACAGACAAATATGAACATAACATTTTAGAACATGTATGTACAGTGAGGCCAATAAGTATTTGACCACCCTCTGATTTTGCAAGGTCTCCCACTTAGAAATAATGGAGGGGTCTAACATTTCCATCGTTGGTGCAATTCCCCTGTGAGAGACAGAATCTAAAAAAAAAAAATCCGGAAATCATATTGTATGATTTATTAATAATATTTTTGTATATTACGGTGTCAAAAATGTATTTGATCCCTTGCTTAGCAGCCAGATTTATGACCCTCAAAGACCTGTTATTCTGCTTTTAAATAGTCCAACTACACACTGCTTTTGAAATTGAAGTGCCTCAGTAGTGGACTACGTGGTCAAATCCTGCGTAAACTAGAGGGACATTTTTGAGCTTTCCGGAGTAGGACCCATCTTTGTGAAGCCATAACTCAAAGACCCTTTATCCGATGGACATCTTGCTTCCACTGCAGCAAGGTTGTATCCTAATGAAGTAAAGTCTAGAATATGAAGATGATCCCTCACTTCTACAGTAGAGCCCCTGACATTTTGGGAAAAAAGTTCAGAAATGCAAAAATTGCCATTTTTAGCAGCCTATAAATCCAAAAGTTTACAATCCAGCACATTTTTGAGATTGGAAATATTTGTAGTAGACATGGCACAGACCGAATTTTAGCCCTCTACATGTTTCCATTGCTGAGCTACAGCTCTGTAAACATGGACACAAACGCAAAAGTCACCCGTGAGCAGAAAAGGTGGCTACAACACCCTGTTTTGAAAATTAAAAAAAAAAAAAAAACTATTGGGAGTTAGAGCAAATAACTTTACATGTGTTCATTACACATGTGAAGGAACAAATCTGAGAGGGTCACCTGGGAAGATTCTGAGAATTTGGGTGATTTGGGACGGAATGACCCACAGGTGTTTTATTTTGTATTTTTACAAAATCGCCTACAGCTAGTACAATTGGCAAAGATCTAATAATTCAGTGAGTCATTAAATAATGCTGTAAATCATAGTGTATGCGTGTCACGTGGCAGTCTGTCCTAATGTGTTTTATGTTTAGACAAGCACTCCCCTATGAGCACTCCCTGTAGTCTGCAGGCTCCTCACTGTGCCTGGCTGTCACTTGAACTAAAATGTTGGCTTTTGTGTCTGCTGCGATGGAACCAACCATTCTAAAGTACTCTGCTGAAAAGAAAACTATAAACGTCCTATATTACAGTGCAGCCAGGCGCATGAAATTAATTAATTATAACAAAATAAATGGGGCTGAATCCATGCTGTCACTGAGCTAATGTGCTTATTTGTGTTTGGGACGAAACCAATACCTGCATAAACCGTCGTCAACACCCTCCTAGATCTAGGGCTGCGTGTTTTAATTGTGATTTCAGTTGCAATAGCCATTGGTCTGGACAATCTTAAGACCTTACCTCATTCAGTCCTTGCAGAGCCTTTGAAAAATTTAAATGAATATGAACAACTGCTCACTTGATCACACACAGGCTGCAACATGACTCAAAAATCACAGAAATGCTCACACAATCATAATTTTAACATATAGCGATGTTCGACATAATTATGTCATATTAATTGTTCTCTTATTTCGCATCGATCGTTTAATACCTGTAAGGCTGTCGATTCGGTGCTAGCTACAGAGCGTCCTTGCCTATGTATGAATGTGGGGATAAGGGGCACAAATTAGCAGCCACATTTCTGTCTGAGGCCTATCAACACTGCATGTTATGAGTGGATTAATAAAGCAATATAAAATTATTTTTGTCAGGCCTCCCACACATCCTGAAAAACCTTGAAAACCTGTAAAATTAGTTGCCTATATTCTAGTCATGGGAAAACGCATCCAATGAGAAAAAAAACCCAAATGTCCTCCTCCCTGACTTGTTGTAAGTAAATATAGCCGATTCTTTGCTCACCACCAGCTCACTCCCTTCCTTCCTACAAAGAAGTGGATGTCTTAAGTTTAATGTAGAACACTGCTTTAGCAATAGGCCCAATAAACAGTAGCTTGCACCAATATGGTGATTGCAATTTTTTGTTCTCCAATCAGTTTATACAAGAATAGATACACTACAGAATCATGTGTGCCACGTGATTAAAGCTAATCTAGAATCCTCTAGAAAATGGGAAGAATAAATGATATTAAAAGGGGAGGACTTCCCTAGAAGACATATGCTCACACGTGTAAGCCAGAAACTTATCACATGGTCTTAAAAATCCTGGGAATGAACTGGAATGTATTGGAAAAAGCATTCAGATTAAGCAGATGCATAATTATTGGCCTAAAAAAATGAATGAGCAGAAAAGGCCATCATGAATCAAAGTCTGCTGATCTCGTGAGTGTGCAGCAGACTATGAAAACTTATTTAAATACTCAAAGAGAGGATGGGAGGTGAGTTCTGTTGAGCACAGATGCATTATTCCTACACTGGAACAGGCTGGCGCACTGTTGTCATTCACATGACCACAAATGTCAGGGGCTAAGCTCGTGTAAATGTATGTGAACCGTTTCTCTGTAGGTTATCATGACATCTTTGACCTGAGCTGTGCATTGCTTCTAATCTTCTTACAGCCATTCAAACCTGAATAGGAGACTTTGATCTGAACAGTGGAATTTGCTCACTCTATTGTTATTATTCTTTTTACCCCTGCCCTGAAGTGTGTTAAGATGTAGCTGTAATGGTTATTAGTAATAATGGGTTACACTTGTGTGCTTCTTTGTAGTCATGATTCATTCACTACACACTCTGTGATGGTAAGCTTCTGTTATAGCCACAGCTGCCCTTGGGTAGACTGGCTGAAGCGAGGCTGCCAACCTGTGCCATCGGCCCCTCGGACCACCAGCACATTCAACAACAATCTGCAGTAGTGGGAGTGCGGATTTGAGTGTTCATTTAAACTAAAATATTTAGTCATTTTAGTCATATTTTTGCTGACTAAAATTAGACTAAGACTAAATAAAATGAAAAGATGTAAACAATGTTTACCTAAACGGGCTGGTGCTCATCGAGGTTCCATGGGTTCAAAACGATTGTAAAGAGAGCAAAAAGGAAGGACTGAGGAACTCATGCAAGTAGTAAGCTTGTGAACTTTAATGCACAGTGTAAATGCCAAAGTTTCAACTCCATCGAGTCTTCATCAGGCCACGTAAGTGACCCCAGGTGCACGGTCACAATTTAAATTGGAGATCATGTGACCACAGATCATGTGACAGTGTTACAAAATACACAATACAAATACCCAAAATAAGATGCCACTACCTGCAATAAAGACTTCATGGATGTTTCCACCTCTAAATGCTACACATGTACAAGTTTTACAAATTTCAATACTACCTACAGCATGTAGTCTATAGACTTGAGTGTAACTGAGTGAGGACGAAGTGTAAATTAAAGGAGAGCGTAGTGGAACACAAACTATTCAAACACAGGACATCAATTAATGGCAAAGGATTATAAATTAGCCGGATATAGTAGCCCTAACAGTCTGAGGGTTGTGGTTATATTGAATGCATCCCACCAGACTCGAGTTGGGACTGAGACAGACTGAGAACTGTAGTACACCCCTGGACTTAGAGAAAAGGCACAAAACCTAGTTCTTCATTATTTCCTGCTGGTCACCCGCCCGCAGCTCACTGGTTATTGACTGGGTTCACTCCTCATGCTGTTTTGCTCTTTCCTACACATTCTTTTGTATCAAGGGTTTTGTGTACTTTCCATAAGTTAATGAGGTGCACCTTATCTGTGAGCATTATACGGTTTACAATTACTTCTTATGTGCAGTTTGAATCAGCCTGATCTCGTATCACTGTATAGAGTGTATATTTTATTGCTGGGTTTGGCAATCTTATTTTGGGTTTTTATATTGTGTATTTTGTAACACTGTCGCATGATCTGTGGTCACATGATCTCCATGCACCTGGTGTCTCATACATACTCTGAAGAAGCCTCTTTGGAGTTGAACTGTGTTGGAGTTTATACAGTATATTAAAGTTCACCAGCTTACTATTTGCCTCAGTACTTTCTTTTTGCTCTCTTTAAATTAAAATATGTTTTCAAAACCCACACATTTTTCTAAATGTATAAATAAATATATCTAATATAAGACCTATATAAAAACAGCCTCTAGCAGCGTCACTTTAGCTTCATGTGGAATTCCAAGTTTGGCCAGTACATGTTCTACAGGGGTTCTCAAACAACAAAACGGAAACTATAGACGTTTCATCTGAATTTATAAGCATACAATAGCAACTTGCAAGCTCTTCGATGTATTGCATGATCTGATTGTAGAGTCTGACGAGCCAGAGAGTGGTGCAGCGCGTCACGTTACAGCGCAGAGTCCAGTTACAGCCTGGTTACTGCGGGATTAGCTTTCAGCCCGTTGTGGCTTCCCTCACATACAGTATTTGATACAGTCAGTCTGGAGAGCCCTTATTAATGAAAATAATGGTTGATGCATTCAGGACTGGAAGATCAGCAGAAACCTTCATCTATTAAAGATATAAATCGATGCCTTGTGTGTAAAATGCCAGATTGCTTGTTAAATAATAACATTATAATCTGAGAGCTCTTTGGCAATTCTTCTGTCTTCCTCTCCACCTTCAGCTCCACTCAGTAATAACAATATCACAGGTATGTATTTAGTGTGTGAAAGCCTTTACCTCACACTCACTGAGCTCTACTCCACATGAAACAATACAACCATTCCCTTTATTAAAGGTTGGGTAGATTTATTGTCTTGGCATTTGTCCTTTATTAGGTGCAGTCTACAAAAGTTACATAATGTGCTAGAAGATGGAGTTCTGTAATGCCTGGGTACATTCTAATCACGTTCGTTCCTTGCTCAAGATTTGAAATACTGTCCACTGCTTCTTTTAAGTACCCGTTAAGTGCAAACATCACAATAAACTGCACCAGTGGTTCTCAAACTGGTACAAGGGCTGGCTTCCTCATCTGCAGGTCTTCACCTTTTATTTAGCTAGTTGACTACTTTGGCCGTGGTTTAGTCCCATGTTAGTCCTGGTTTAGCCTTGGTGTAGACCAGGCATTTGCAACCTGTGGTTTTAGAGTGACTCTAGAGCTGGCAGAGAGGAGCTAACGGACAGGAGCTGGCAGAGAGGAGCTAACAGACAGGAGCTGGCAGAGAGGAGCTAACGGACAGGAGCTGGCAGAGAGGAGCTAACGGACAGGAGCTGGCAGAGAGGAGCTAACAGACAGGAGCTGGCAGAGAGGAGCTAACAGACAGGAGCTGGCAGAGAGGAGCTAACAGACAGGAGCTAACAGAGAGGAGCTGACAGACAGGAGCTAACAGAGAGGAGCTAACAGAGAGGAGAGGCCGAGGAGGATTTTTCTCTGAGGACGGGGAGGATTTACTGTGGGGACGGGGAGGATTTACTGTGGGGACGAGGGGGATTTTTCTGTGAGGAGGATTTTTCTGTGAGGACGAGGATTCACTGTGGGGGATGGATCAAGGGATGAACAGGCATGACTGCTTCACAGGACTTCGTGGATGGACAACATGGCTACCTTGCAAGACTTCGTAGATAAACAAACATGGCTACCTCGGAGGACTTCGTAGATAAACAAACATGGCTACCTCGGAGGACTTTGTAGATAAACAAGCATGGCTACCTCGGAGGACTTCGTAGATAAACAAGCATGGCTACCTCGGAGGACTTCGTGGATAGACAAACATGGCTACCTCGTAGGACTTTGTAGATAAACAAGCATGGCTACCTCGGAGGACTTCGTAGATAAACAAACATGGCTACCTCGGAGGACTTCGTAGATAAACAAACATGGCTACCTCGGAGGACTTCGTAGATAAACAAACATGGCTACCTCGGAGGACTTTGTAGATAAACAAGCATGGCTACCTCGGAGGACTTCGTGGATAGACAAACATGGCTACCTCGTAGGACTTCGTAGATAATGCTGGTCAGGTTGGTCCACAATGGCGGCGCACGGAGTTGCAGCGGCTCAGGATCTACCCTCCATCTGATCTATGTAATTTCGTTGTACATTGTATAATGACAAATAAAGCGCTTCACTTCACTCTGTAGACCTGCTTCAAGGGGTTTGATTCAGCCCTCGAGATGGTGCTTAGATTTGTAAGCAAGATTTATTTTGATTCATTTCTGACTGACAATTTTGGAAAAAAAATTTTTTTTACCTCAATATTGCGATTGCGATTTGATATGAGATTATCTTTTCAAGGTCCTCTTTAGGGCTGAATGATTTCAGAAAAAAATAAATGTAAATATAATGTGGGGCTGGGTGATTTGGATTCAATTTTTCTTTTTTAAAGCACTTAAAATTCTGATTCTGAAATGACTGCAGAAATGTTGCACTTTTGACCCAGGGGGAGTCAGAGTCCTGCAGTTTTTTAAAAAAATGTATCAGATGTGATTTTTTGCATTCACGTGCATTTTAGAAAATAAATTATATTTTCAGCTGGTCCTTTAGCTGCCATTTGTGCTTTTAGAAGAGAGACTAATGATTACATTTTTTTTTTGTGGGGCTCCCTTCTAATCGGGCCCTCTCAGCAATTGCCCAGTTAGCCCCATTATCAGTACTCGTAAGTCTTGATCATTGAAAAACATTATAGTCTTACAACACTGGAACTTTTATTTTCTTGTTTGTTTACATGCCTGCCGGGTATTTTAAGTTGAGGTGCTGTTCGTTTTTACATTTCTATTTATTTATTATTAAGTGAAGAATTTATTTCATTACTTGATTGTTCAAGCTACTTCACCTAAGTCCACCATTTAAGATGAAATAAGGGACATCCTGGATCTGTTTCTTCTCTCCTTTATTTTTTTATGTATTATAGAAGTATCAGGTCGGGACTCGGTACCGGCCGATACTCAATATCAAATGACTCCGACTCTGGGGCAAAAACCTCTGATCGGAACATCCCTAATGATTACTCTACCGTGCAGTTTTATAAATGTATTGAATGTAAACCAGTTAATCTTGACACAGTATTGGACTAGTATATGTGTAATTCCCAATTTCTGAATTGGCTTGGTTGCCATGATTTCCAGTTGCATTCGGCAGTTAGAACAGCGGACGGTGGGACAAATTCCTGTTTCATCTGCATAGTTTTGCATTAAAGCGCTGCTAATAATGTGAACGGTAGAAAAAGTAAAGGAATATTCCTCACAAAAATATTACCTCACCATCAAAGCTCTGTGAGGTCAATTTTTGACCTCCATATTACTTTTCTTTACTGCCGTTCACATTATTAGCAGCACATTAATGCAAACCCAAGCAGCTGTAACAGGAATTTGTCCCACTGGCCGCTGTTCTAACTGCCGATGCAACTGGAAACCATGGCAACCAAGCCAATTCAGAAATTGAGAATTGATTGGACTCTTCAAATATTGATTTAATTTTGGTTGTGCTGTTGCAGGGGACTCCCGTGCTGTCATACTCCAAAACGGCTCCACTCTGAAGTCTCATCCTTTCACCGACCGGCCCATCTCCGACCTCCACATCACCCCCCACCACTGTAACCCCGCCCCCTGCTCCATCAGCCCCGCCCACTGCCCCTCCAACCACTTTTTCTGTAAAAACAAAAGCTTCTCTGACCCGGACTGCCACAGCCTGACCTCACAAGACTCCGGCATCCCGACTCTAGAGCTCCACCCCCCAGAAATCATCGCCCACAGCCACAACCAAGCCCCCAGTCACGATTCCCCCGCCACGCTGCCGCTACACGACGACAACGGCAACGGCATCCACAAATCCTCCTCGTTCCACCGGATCGACTTCGACTCGGTTCGCCTCTTCAGTCCCACCGGCAGACTGTCCACGACCAACGCCGTCACCTCTGGCCCGCTGAACCGCAGCGACGATATATCGGTATGCAGCGTGTCCAGTATGAGCACCGAGCTGTCCGTGTCCAACGAGGACATCTTGGACTTCACGGTGACGTCGGACTCCAGCGCTATCGTTACCCTGGAGACGGACAACAGCTTCACGGCACAGTTCTCGGACGTGACGCTCTCGTCCTCGCCAGAGTGGAGCCCGACGAGGCCCCAGGAGCAGGAGGCGAGGCAGAAGAAGCAGGGCCCGCTGGCAAGTTTGTTCAACCGGTGAGTACAAGAAGAAGCAAGGGTTACGCAATAAAGGGTTAACACACTGGTGTTGGCCAATGTTTCCCCAAAGCACCTTATGTGATGTAATAGTGTAATGCTCGCAGTATTATCCGCCTCCGCGCTCCGATCAGGGCTTTAGATACCAGTTCAAAACAAATACTGAGCTTCAAACACTTCTCTTTCTCTGTCAGTGGTTCTCAAACTGTGGCACGTGTCCCACTGGTGATACCTGGGCTTATTCTGGCAGTACTCAGGGTTATGGTCAAATTTAGCATTTTTTCATTTTAATTAGAGGTCCATCCATCCATCCATTTTCTTCCGCTTTATCCGGGGTCGGGTCACGGAGGCAACAGTCCGAGCAGAGATGCCCAGACTTCCCGATCCACGCACACCTCATCCAGCTCTTCCTGGGAGATCCCAAGGTGTTCCCAGGCCAGCTGAAAGACCTGGTCCTTCCAGCGTGTCCTGGGTCTTCCCCGGGGCCTCCTCCCAGTGGGACGTGCCTGGAACACCTCTCGAGGGAGGCGACCAGGTTAATTAGAGGTAATTTCATTTTTGCATCAATCATTCATTACGAATGATTGGTTTAAACATAATTTAGTCTAATCAATCAATCAGTTTTTGTAGCGCCCGATATCACATCAGACGTTACAGATGCAAAAAAACACAGATCAATCAAACATCAAACAATGATCAAAGAAAATGTCAAAAGCAGTTGTAATGTTGCACAAATATGATGTCAGACATAACAAGGCTAGGGTAACCCACATCCTTAGACCCTCCCCCGCGGCAAGGAAAACCATTGGGGGAAGGGATCCATTCCTATGGACAGATGGGCCATAGATGGTTCCTAGGCCGACTAGAGTCCCCTAGCTGTGTCCAGTCAAAGTCTAATGTTGGTCTGATCTGATTTGTTGATTTGATCTTGATCTGGTGGTACTTGGATGGTTAAATTATTTGGTTTAGGTGGCACGTGGTGTGAAAGTATGCACAAGTGAAGCTAGTTCTATAATCTTGCAGTGGAAACCCTCACTTCCTCATTTTGCAAACAATTCCAATCAAAATTCATACTTTTTATATTTCCAGTAAGTTGAAATGTACAGTATTTAATCCATTTCACTGACATGTATATTAACTGTTAAATCAATAGGTTTATATAAAAAATAAAGTATGCTAAAACATCCACGAGGATAACATTTATGTATTTAACGTTTTGTATTTAAAACATGAACGGCAAATCCAATTTTTTTTTTTTTCTGAAATTCAGAAATATGCAGCCTTTGTTAATGCTGATTATTACTAAAACTGCCAATATTGTAAAAATGTATTTCTTTATATTGCAGATAACTTCAAGCATTTAATCTTAGCTGATTACTTATTATGTACAGGACATAAAGTCTTTCACATTTCCACATAAACCCAGGGTTCCCACTCAACCTTGAAAACCAGGAAGATGGTTTGCCTATTTTTCTATTTAACAGAAAACCCTTGGAAAAGGAGAACAAAATTCGAATGTCCCGGAAAATAAATATTTTGTCCTTGAAAATACAGTTGTGCCAATAAGTTTACATGACACAATATTCATTTCATTTAATTTGTATATGACCGGCTATTCTCATTAATGTCTGAAAATTTACGACCCGCCGGACAAAATGATCTGCAGGAAAAAAAGTCTAGCGGAACCTCTGATGTCAACGGAAGAGTGGGAACCCTGGCTGGGAACTTATTTAAAGTGATCATCTGTAAATTTGCAAATTTGGTGTTAGGATAGCACCTCCTTGATTCCAGTACGCAGCTCGTCTCAGGGGTCGGCACAAATCCTGCAAGACTCAAAGTGAGGGACTTGTTCACAGACGGTCAATTATACGCATTCTTTTACATTTGTAATACATTTACACTTCCAGACTATCACTTGGATTGTATTCACCAAACCCCTGACACACAGTTCAAATATTTAATGAACTAATCCTGTTATGTGCCGCACTGAGATGGTTTGTAATGTCACATTTAAGCTTAATCATAAACCATTGCTTACGCTTGTTCCTTTCCTTGTAACACACTGACTAAACCCAGTGTGGCGGTGGGCATCGTGGCCTCTCTAACCTCTCCCCTTTGGCACACACAAGTTACTCATTGCTTCCCCAGCCCCTCCCTCTTTCTTTGCCTCGTACTTGGCCTCTCATTGAGCGAGCCGCGTTCTTTCACAGCGCTTTACACACTCGCACTGCAATGGGACTGTGCGCCCGGAGGAGGGCCGATTAAAGGAGCTGGCTGACTTTGTTTGGCTCGTTTTGTTTGTTCACCGAGATTGGCGGCGGCATGGCGGTGCCTTCGCTTGTTCTTTACATTGACAGGTAGGACATTACTGGTTTGATCGTAGACGTAGCAGCAGGTAATGATCTTGTTTTGAAATGAACGCAGCTTTTTGACAGGTTGAAGGACGAATCGCTCGAGAAACTGCACGTGCCATTTTCTGCTTTCCTTTATTACCACTGTATGTTGTGAATTTGTACTTGTACTTACACGTTACCTTTGGTCCCACTGGTCAGAAGTTCAATTCATTCGTCCTAAATCGGCATATAGCACCGTACCAGTCCCAAGTCTGGATAAATTAGGAGGAGGCTAACACAATCAGATGGTTTAAATTACTTTTCATGCACACTAACAAGTATTACCTTGAAGGCCGTGCACCTGAAATTTTTACTTGGTTGTGGAATGCATTTGGTTTTGTCCTTCTTCGCCAAATTGTGAAAATGGATATTGAAGCTGTGTATATAAACTAGCAGGCAAGTTTTTGTCGGCACTAATGTGACAGTGACCCTGGAGGGAGGGGACACATGCTTATAAACTCACTCCTGTGAAGAGTGTTGGAAATGTGTTTCAAAAGTTAGGGATGAGTTTGCACACAACTAACAATTTAAACTTTTCAAACAATGAAAACAAAAAGTAAACAAAGAAATCCTGTATAGTGCCTTCAAATGAATGCCATTTAATCTCACTGATAAATCTTAAGCAACATCATTTCCTAAAAGTACTGAACTATAGCATGAATTTAAAATGTGAGAGGCATCCAATCAAAATCTTTGCACCTCTGTCCGACCATTATTCAGCTCTCTTTTTTTGTAAATTGAATGATAAGTCTGTATAGTATTGTCAGGCCTGTGTCTACCATGCAATATTTCCTTTTGAGAACAATATTGCTTTATTTGTGCACTCTACAATCTTATTTCAATGTTGTCCTGATGCATTATTAGTTTGACTTCTTCTACTACTGCCCAGAGCAGCCTTCTCTTGCCCTCGCGTGTTTTTACGATGTGGACTCTCCTTCTTGTCCTAGCTTGTTTGTGCATTTCCCCTTCCTCCGCTGTTTGTCGAAGGATACTCGGACCCGCTCTGACATCTTATCACTGTATATGCACTTACTCTGGGCTTTTTTCCCCCTTGTCACTACAAAACCACAGCGGCGCAAAGTGGTGCTGGTTCAACCTGCGTAAGTCACCCTTGAGCGCTTTCAATAAACAAAATAGTATTGAGAGTTACTGGAAATGTCCAGAACTGAGCTTTTGAACCTGTTTGAGCTGTGGAGGGTGCTATAGTTCATCAGGTTGGTTTATAAGTAACTATTTTGTTTTGTAATAGATATGTACAAGATGTAAGATACAAGGTCACAACAACCCTATAAGTGGCCAATAAAATTACATAAGCGAAGTTAATTGCTATCAAATCAAAACAAACCGACTAAACCAATTAGATTGGTCGCATCTAGCCACTACAACTTCTGATATTTAGCTTTAGAAATATCCTGGAAATTATAAGAACATGTGTCTGCATACTGTAGACCCTGCAGTTGTGAAATGCATGTAATTCCTGTTTGTATCTGTCTACTCTTCACACCCAAGCACATTTCTGTGTCTTTCTGCCTTTTAGTTTTTGTATAATTATTCAGGCATATTGAGTATAATATTTCCAGGCTGCATATTTTTGAGTGACAAAATAATTTCATGCCATTTGTATTTTTATCCCATTGTAAACAGACTGTGGTTCCTTTGACACAACAATGTGTTCATAAACCTTAGAAAACTGTAACACAATGAGGGATAGATTTTTTTTTCTTTACTTTTGTATCTTCAGACTCTCCCCTTATTATACATTTAACAGCAATATTATTGTTTTAACCAATTTAGCACTTTTAATGCCAACGGTCTGTCACAAAGTCACTGTAGTTTATGGCCAAAAAAGACAACATGAATTATTTTCAATATATCACATGCGAAATGGGTCATTTCTGGTCTGGCTGGTATAACTAAACTAAACTTTTCAAACAATGAAAGGGATGTGAGGGATGTGAGGGATGTGAGGGATGTGAGGGATGTGAGGGATGTGAGGGATGACCAGCAGGAAGTCAAAACAATGTTTATTTAGTGTGGCATTGTGGATCCTTCGGCACAAACGTGAAACGTTAGACTTCCATTGAAATCACTATTTTTCAACCCAATATTTTAAAAAGCAATTGCAATTTTATTTCAAACTTGAGTACATTTTTGTGTTGAAGGTTTATTTTTTATTTATTTTATTTTATTAACACAGAAAAAACAAAAACAAAGCAAAAAGGGGGGACACTGATCACCACAACACATCAAAGTTACAGAAACACAGAAAGGCATAACATTTGATAATATAAGACATAGGTTCTTATATTTTTAAAGAAATTTAGATTCAGTTTGTTTACACTTTTCAACTAGAAACTAGCCAAATGTCCCTGATCAAAAGGTTATATATTGTGCATCTTGAAACAAACATCAATTTTGTCAGAGTCCTGTATTTCAGCTGAAGTGAGTTTTTCTTTGCTCCTGAACAATTTCCCTGGCAGTTCAGGGACATTTGAGTAGTTTCTGTTTCATAATGATTTTAAAAGAGTAAACTCAGTTCAAGATTTTTGTGTTATCATTCATACTCTATGAATGATAACACAAATGATTAAAAGGGTTTGTAAACGTATGGCCACGTTATGCGTTTGTTCAATAATGTTTGCTCATTTTAATCAAAGGCATTGATATATTAAAATGGGGACAGTGTTATTAAGCTGGGGGTCGGAGGGAGAACAGTACTGTGCAGTTCCTTGTATTCTGGTGAATGTTGCATGTAATACTTTCAGCTGTTCACTGCCTCACAGTTGGTTATATTTGAGGGTTTTCTTACTCACAATATTTAAAAAGTAAACTCACACCTTTTGTTGTTCTGCTTAGACTGGGACAGTAAGGTATTCATTTAGATGTTTGTACTTGAATAGCAGCATGCCTCGACGAGGTCCAATCTGATCAAACGTGTACAATGGGTGTCAGCGAAATCTTTTTCTGCTTATCTAGTAAAAAAAAAAAAAAACGTAGTTGCCAGCTCATTGCAAGTTCAAGTCCATGGTCAAAGGTATCCAGCATCATAAATATAAGCAGTGTTGTGCTATTGCTTCTCTCCACGGTTCTGAAGTGAAAAATATTTAGTTGTGCTAAAATATGTTTGCAGAATGGCTAGTGCCCCCGTCTCTCGTTGAATTTGAAATATAATTCTTATTTTTCCACCCTTAGTTCAGCGTTAGACATTTTTACTTCATGTCCATGACTTTTCACAATTCTTCAATTCTTAACTCATTCTTGTGTCCGTAGTACAAGCTATCAGCTGTTCTTATTTATTAGCTACAGAATGACGAAGCACTTACAGTAACTTGTGGAAAATATGCAGGCTGCTGAGAAATGAACCACTACAGCAGAAGAGCGTGATGTGAGTCCTCGTGAGTAAACAATGTTGCTGCACTGACAGCCGACACAGGAATTTAGCAACTACTGTCTTTAGCTTTTCCACAAAAATGAGTCGAACTGACTTGCTTAAGATGACAAAATGTTGCATGAAGGGCCAAAGTCAGATGGTAGTTAATATCTTCCAAGTGTTGCTATACATGTGTAGAATTGAGGAAGTAAGCCCCATTAATAATAAAGCAGAATTTGTGGTATAATTTTATATTTTAAACTGTTGTCTTAACCTTTTGCTTTAGAAATGGACAGATCTTTTGGCAGTCGGTGTGTCTCAGGTTCAATTCCCATACAGTTCCTTTTTTTCCTCACCGGTTAATCAACAAACCACAAAAGAACCTTCAGCTTGGTCCTTTTTTGTAGATGTAGACATGGGACCCTACATGCTGCACTGTGGTCATCAACAGCTCCCGGGACTCTGGTCAAATGCAGAGATGAAGACGAGATCAAGAGAGGTATTTTATGTCATGTTTGATTGATTTGAAATGATGTAACACTTGGCAGAATTCCACAAAGTACATCGGCTCAGTCTGCCAATCAGCTGAGCATGTTTTGGAACAGCCTGAACCTGAACTAGAGGCAGCTGAATATTGTCCTTTAGCCAGAACTGCCTCCTGTGGTTGAAGGATCATTAATAATGTGCTGTGTATTTGATGAATAAATTAGTTATAGATGCTTGGCTAATGTTTAAAAAAATAACCTATTATGAATGTAGTTTGATCTGTGTTTGAGGTAAAACAGGCTATTTTTTGTTAGTGGTTTCTCTGTTCATAAAAGGTTGTAAATATAAGCAAATGGATAAATAGGCTCTAGTCGAAGTCAAGTTAACTTATTTTAAATTGGCAAATGACTCTACCATCTGAGCCACTGTTGCCTCCACGTTGTTTTGAACATATGAACTATGTAGGCAAAAATTCTTCAGTCTTCATCTGTACTCTGTAGTTGAAGTGTAGGATGTTTCGATCTTAGTCCAAAGATCGTCATCAGCTACTGAAGCCTGGAGCACGCTGTGGGTTTATAATGGGTGAACTTTGATAATAAATCTTTGATAATAAATGGCTTCACACAAACACTAACCATGAGTGGGAGAAAAGATTTTTGTGTTATCATCATATTCTATGAAAAATGGCCAAAAGATTAAAAGGGTATGTAAACTTATGAGCACAGCTGTATATGGTCTTATTTTTACATGAAAATATAAAATGACAGAAAACTTGGAAAAAATGGTATTCTCATATCTACT
>OMNZ01019670.1:0-12122 GCA_900303255.1 Lesueurigobius sanzi | reverse complement strand
TGAGCACCGTTGATGTCACTATCTTCAGTGGCGCTCACAGTAAGCATCCGTTTGGCACCCCAGAGGCCTGGGTTCAATCCCCACAGGTTACCATGTTTATATTCTTTTCACTCAACAACAAATATAATAGGACTGTTGTCCCAACACAAGTCTCACTGACAAAACTATATTTATTTTTGTCAGTCCCCATGTTCAGGGGTAAATCCGTATGATTTGTGTCTATATAGTGTGTTGGAAAAAGAAGTGTGCAGAGGGGTGGATTTGAACTAGCGACCTCATGCACCTAAAACGGGAGCTCTACCTACTGAGCTAAGCAGGTTGCACTTTGCCAAGCAGCAGACTTACGTATATCAAGTATGGGCCTGAGAGATAAAGGCGTGAACATACAGGAGAGAGCTATCGTTGTATTTAATGAATTATTTTGTGATCAGGGCAGATTGGCAGCACCCACAGGAGCAGCGCCTCTGTGTGTGATTGTGGAGGTTTCTTTACATCGATGTATTGAAGCGTGTTTGATTGAAGCGGGCGTACTTCCTCATTCAGAGTGAGACCGGCTGCTTGCTTCAGCGAGAGCTGGCTCCTCCTTCAGCCTCCACTGATCGCTTGATGCGGGTGAAAACGCTCATACGCTCACATCGTGCCGCTCAATTCGCGTGAACGGCAATGCTGAAAGATTGATGCGCGTCATCGCACGTTCACATAGGCTTTACATGGAAGATGGCCGCGTTAGGTGTGTAGGCACCTTTAGTCTTGAGTAGCCCTTAGTCTTCAGTAGTATTTGAGTATTTAGGTATATTTCCATATCCAAATTATGGCAGTTTTGCCCATAAAATTCAAAAAAAGTTTCCATAATTCCAATGTCTACAACTTTTACCTAGTTTTAGTTCATTCACAGTATACTGTATCAAATCAAATCTCTCACCATGTAGCAGGAGGGATCATGGTTTGGAGTTTGGCGATGCCTCCATCCACAGGGACCACAAAAACGATGTTGTGTAATGGAGCAGGGGCTGCAATGGCTCCAGTGTTGTATTTGTAGTCTATTCTGAGGTCAGTATAGTTGGAATCACCTCTCCAGCTCACGGCCAAGTTCAGAGGAGTCGACTGAATGCCTTCAGCTGAAACCTGAGAGGCATGGAGAAAAGTAATGGTCTTACGGTATTTTTCAACAAATGAGGACTTGGAATGTAGCTGAATAAAGACATGCCTGGTATTTGATCATATCCACATTGTAGTATGTCGCCTGGGGCTTCTGTTCAGCAATTTTCTTAAGATGGCTCATCAGGTTAGGCATATTGACTGAGAACTCCTTAATGTTTGCACTCTGCGTCAAAGATTCACTTAAGGAAAACACATACAGTATATTGTCACATCTATTGTCAAATATTGTGTGTTATATTTTGTGCATTTATAATGTTCTTACCAGCACAGAAGTTGTGGGTTGGGTAGTACTTGTTCTAATTGGTTAAAGTTGATAATATTAAAAGTGAGGGGGGCTTGATTTGGGTGATTTGCAAAATGCCTAGTTATCCCCGCAGGAAATGACAGGACCATCTCCCCCGTGATCTTCACAACACATCTAATAGATACAAGTGTGTGTAAATACAATTATAATATAAATACTAAACCTGATGTTACAAATTACACACACAAACAAATATTTCCAATTCAACTTTAAAATAGTGGCCTTACTTGCTTGGGTCAGCGCCTTTGAAATAGGCATTGATTGTTTCTGTGAAGGCAGCTGCCACTGGCAGAGTGTCCTGTGGTCCCATAGTCAGTGGACTGGGTCCTCTGGAACACCCTAAAGCACACACAGGCAGGTACGTGTCAACACAGCCATAATAATATCATGTCAGGCTGAAATCACTGCATCAACATCAACATTATTAACACTTTCTAAATAATCCTAAACTTAACAACTGAAACTAGTGGATCGCAAAAACCAAGTACTTCCACGTCATGCACCCACAGTCACACAGAAAAGCAGTGTCTGGCGCAGCTCACCTTCCAAAGCTAAATAGAACCTGCCATGGTCAAACCACACCAGAGGCTGAGAGGCCTCTGAGCAGGAAACATGAGGAGACAAAATGGACAGAATGGACAGGATGGAGGAGTGAAGGAGTTTGAATGATACAGACAACAAATATGTAAAGCCAAAAGGATGAACAGGTGTTGAAAACCTGCTGAAGCCCACATGTACCTGTATGGATTCCTAGGGTTGGAGTGGATGCAGCACTGTGTGAAGTGAAGGAGGAGATGGAGGAAGAGCTCTCTGCTCGAGCCAGAGGGGCGAAAGGTGGGGGGCTGCTGGAAACCGGAGGACTGAAGGGCCGGTTCTACAAAAAACAACACATCCTGGAGTAAGGGGTAGTTTTAGACACCATGTTTCACAATTATAATCACATACAAAGTCTGAGAGGGGTTTCCCTGGAGGCAGTTTGGGACGAGAGGATGGTCGAGGGGGAGGAGGAGGTGGGACAGGACTTCCGCGAGACTGAGGAGTGATGGGGCGTGCCGGAGATGATGGACCTGTGATGGAGACACAGTCATTAAGAAATAATACAGAACAGATACAGAGCTGGAAGTGATTTGGTACAGTCTACAGCGTCAGTGTTTGCTTGACTCTTAGCCGCTTTAGTTGAAATAATGTAGTGTTAAAGCCACACTGCAACATCTTACAGATTACAATGCAAGCATTTATTTAATTACGAGTGTTCAATGCTCTTCATGGATGAAGCTGTGAACTCTGGACGGCCAGCTCCAGCTGACTGAAGAACAGCATCATCCGCCAACTGACAATAAAGATAATTTTAATGTTTTCTTTAAAAAATGCATCTTTACTTTAAGTGACCCAACTTTCAACTGTGCTGGTCTCCAAGATGTT
The DNA here is from genome assembly GCA_900303255.1 of Lesueurigobius sanzi. Taxonomy (NCBI): domain Eukaryota; kingdom Metazoa; phylum Chordata; class Actinopteri; order Gobiiformes; family Gobiidae; genus Lesueurigobius; species Lesueurigobius sanzi. The sequence continues at coordinate 9,235 of OMNZ01019670.1, read as the reverse complement.
GCTGCTTTGACTACAGGTGTCCAAACATAACATTAACATTAGGTCCTCTTCCAAATTCTACATTTTTTATAATCCAGTGGAAAAATAGCAATTCTGAGACTTAATATCAGCTTCGGTATTGGTGACACATTTGTTTATGTTTTGATTTTTATCACAGTTTAGTGTCTCTTTTGACATAGCCACATAACCTGTAATATTCAGAGCACACTGCACATGAGCCATGAGCCAGACAAAGAGCGCTCTACTCACTGCTGCTGGTGTGCGGCCCGGGGGAAGACATGATCGACCTGTAGGTAGTCGGGGGGAGAGGAGGTGGGGTACCCCTGAAGCTGGGGGTCAGCTCTCGGGGCGAACCCACAATGTCTGGGAAATCATCTCTCAAGTATGGCCCCTCGGGAGTCCTTTTCCCTCCAGTGACCAATGGAGAGGTCACTCCAGTGCGATGCCTCCATTCGGCTGGGAGCGGGGGCACGGGGCTGGTGGGCGCAGGTGAGGAACTGTACTCCACAAACTGTAGCACCTCTTCATCCAGGGCCTCCTCATCAAGGCAGACGTGCGGTAAATGACAGGGCGAGAAGTTGAAGGGCAGAGGCGGCGCTGGTTCGTCGGGAGGAGGTGGCCCAAGCATGATGGAAGGGGGCGAGTCCAGTGGGGAGAAGGGAGAGCCAGGTGAAAACGGTGGGGGCGAAGGCGGTGGTTCATCTGGTGGTGGCCCAGGAGACACGCAGGGCGTGGAAGGGGTGGACAAAGGTGTGCCCGGGGCAGGGGAGTCCGGAGGGGGAGGGGGAGCGGGCTCATCTGGAGGTGGAGGTCTGTCCTCAGGGAACGTCACCCATCTGGGAGACGCAGTGTCCTCTCTGGCCTGGGGGCTGTCCATCGGCCCAAACACATCGTCCAAATCAGGAGCCGGGGAGCCTCGGTGGGATGCAGGGGACAAGACATTCAGGTAGATTGGTGCAGAACTACGAGCCCCTCTCCCATTTGGTAAATCACCTGGAGGAAAAATATGATGATCAGGGCTCTTTTAAATAATACAAACTATAAACTTGTGAAAGACAAAGATGATCATACCGCCACATTCAGAGGGATATCCATAATGACTTCTAGAAGGAATGTTTTTAGGAGGAAGAGGAGGAGGTGCTGTGGGGAAAAATATTAGAAATAAACAGTCAAATACGCATTTGTATGAAAAAGACCAATCCTCTGACCTCCGGTTGGAAAGCTCCTACTCAAAGCTGATTCAGAATGTGGTCTTGATTCTCCCCAGGCATCTGCAGGAACCACTGTCGAACATAAAGAAACTACTTCTTATTTTTACCGTCTATGTTTTCAATATTTTATGTATGTATATCGTATGAACAGACAGACCATCATATCGGGCATATTTGATCTCTGGAGGAAGTCCAAAAAAGGTAGGTGCGTTTTGTGAGAGTCTGTCACTGTATTGAAATATTAAAACATGCTTTAGCTCTTAAAACAAAGACTTTCTATTGGTTTATCTGGGGAGAAACATACATAGCGATCTCAGGGGGAGCCGTGGGTGTAGATCGTCTCGGTCTAGCAATTTCTTCACCTATAAAGTAAATAAAAAATATTTTTCCTCAACTAAATTGGAACATTTCCCTTTTCTGATGAATACTTACAGGACAAGTTCCTTTTTATCTGTCCCTGTAACAGACACGTCATATTTTAGAATGTTAATAGTAAGAAAAACAAATACATTTAAAATAATGGAGCAAAAAGAAACAATAACATAAAAAGCAAACAATTACACACAGTATATGTAAAGTAAAAACAATGGGCCTCATTCATGAATATTTTCTTAAGAAAAAGTTCTTAAGTACAACTTAGGAGAAACTTAAGAAAAACTTAAGTCTGACTCACGAAGCGTTCTAAAGAAGACAAAACTGTTCTTAAAGAGAGATGATGTTTTGTGCGTAAGAGTCCTCCTGACTGTTCTTAGGATTTGTTCTTCCAGAAGAGCTCTTTCAGCTAAGAACAAATTTTGTGAATGCCCAAAATGTTCTTAAGTCGGCCTTAAGAACAAATTTGTTCGTAAGTTTGTTTCATGAATGAGGCCCAATGCTTTTAATAGTAGTAATGGTTTTTTTAATTAATTTTTTTAAGCAGAATAATGCACAATAACAACCAAACAGCAGATTCTACCAAACAAAACTGTCTATTTTCATAGCTGTTTGCTATAAAAACAGCCACAATATTGTTTTGGGCACTTACCGGGCTACGTCTCTGAGACCAGCAAAAAGGAAGAGAGAACAGACCTGGGTCAGAGAGTGAGTGACAAATCAGTCAAGTGGACACCAACTAAAACTGCACAAGAGCCTCTTTACTTTCATTGCAAAGTGAAAACCTACGATTGCAACATTAGCCATAACACCACATGGATTCTAAAGCAGAGGTAGACAATAAGTAAGAACTGATGTGGGTTATGCTTAGGTTAAATTCCAAGTAAACTTTGCAAGAAGTAAAGCACTAGCCCAACAAAGGAAACTGAGAAAGTTGGAGGTTGTGTTATTGTGTACAGACACAATACATGATATTAAAATGAGATATAACAGTGTTTTTCAAACTTTTCAATCCAGGTACCACCACAGAAACAGAACTAATCAGAGGCTACAGACAAGTCTGAACTAATCCACTGCTCATGATGCATTCAGACGTGTAGCACTGTTTGTTTAAAACAGATCTGTAACAGTGGAAGGAAACATAGCTCTGCTGTGAACATGATTTTTATCTCATAGTACTATTATTACTTATTTAATACATTCATGTTGCCAACCAAAGCCACGGATATGACGACATCACGATCGCTCAAATTGTGAATTCAGGAGATAAGCCCCTAGATTGTGTATTTAACCAGTTTAACTTTGAGTACAAGAGCGAGAAGAAGCTTCTGAAGTGAAATGTCCTCAGTCCAGTCGACAATATCTAAATCTGTACTACAATGGTCAATTCTTGGATCAGCCTATGTAAAAATATTGCATAAATTAATTTCAAATAATCAATCACACCACCACTGGCACCCGTACCACAGTTTGAGAACCACTGATACAAAGCATTTTAAAACAAAGGGGTTCCATGCCATGCAGTCAAAAACATCAAAACAACAAGCTTACCGGACTCCTCTTCTACAACGTGGCAAAGACAAGCAAAAGAGACAAGAGGCAGACTGAAAAGAGGTATTGGAGTGACAGCAGTAACAGTAGTGTGGTGTGATCTGAACAACCGCGTAGTATGATAGTGTCCTTGTCAGAGCTCACCAGAGACGGAGAGAGTGCCAGGCCCCCCACCGAGGCTTTGAGCTCGTCCATGGTGGGAGGCAGGCACTTGGCACTGTCCGATACTAGCGGCTTGATCTTGATTTTGAACTTTCTCTTGCTGTCCTCGTCGTCCTCTGAATCGCTGGAGGAGAAAAAGTGCTTCCCCTTGGAGGCAGGTGGACAGTTAGTCAAGGACAACGCGAGAGGCTAATTTAGACGATTGTACGAGCCCGTTTATAATCGCCCTTTTTCCAGGCGACTGATCGGAGTCACTTATCTACTGAATTATGAGGTTGCAGTAGTTTCGATCTAAAAAAGTCCTAAGTATCAAATCGCAGCCAAGAAGTTTTTAAAGATCTTTTCTATTACTGTTTTTATTGTTTTATCGTGGGATTGACACATTTCAGGTCAAACATTTGTTCTTTCGTGCCATGTTATTCTTTAATAAACCTAAACCTAACTAAATCAGATACAAGTAAATATTGCCATACAATACAATACACCAGGCTCACAAGCTCAATAATCAATCATCTCAAAGTTCAATAACTTTGAAAGGATATAGTCCCCATCATCACCACCGGGCCGAAGGCTGAAGCCCTCTTCATCGACATCAGGGGAAGCCTTGGAGACAAACAGTTAAACAGATCGAATGAACACATTTTGATCCCCTGCTTACTCAACACATTTACTGTTGTTTAGGTTTAGGTTTATTCCAGGAGTAATTTTAAACCTAGAATTACATGACACTCACGTATCTATCCCAGTCGATCTCCCCATAGAAACCATTTGCAGCTCCATTTGACCTTTTCTATAAGTTACAGTAAGAATTAGACACTTTTATATCACGCTGTTATAATAATGCAACTGTTTCTAGTCAGAGAAGTCATGTTTTTTGGACATACACTGCCTTTCTTCCCACTTCCACTTCCTTCTTTGTCAGGTGAGCTTCTGTTGATAAAAAGAAAGCATCATAAACAGCATGAACTTGAGAGCTGTCTCTAAACGAGGGGGAAACGTGCATGTGTTCGGGTAAACTTACGTTGTGTCTGAATCCCTGTCTTTTCTTCGCAGACCCAGGGCTTTCCTGGTGCGCTTTTTCAGTCCTGGCAAAAACAGAAAATCCACATAAATAAAATACATTCTAAGCTCATAATGGATTTACGCAGCGTTTTTTGGGTAGATACTGTACATAGGAACAAAATATGTATGAATATTGATTCTGTGTTTTTTTTTAATACAGTTTCTTAAAACAGCACAGCAAAGTTGTACATAATGTCATTGTGTAAAATAGAAAGCAACTGCGAGCATGAATTGATCAGAGGCCAACTTCATTAGCGTGAGAGACCTACTGGAGTCTGCCAAGTCCCCTGCAGCAGTGATGCCTGGCAACATGCAACTCTAGACCAACAAATCTGAGAGGAGAATCCAAATGGTCTAGTCATGCGTTTATGATTTAGACTGTAAAATTTAACTTGGCACACACAGATATTAATAAATGAATGACACTCATAGAAGCAGCACAAACAATAAACTTAACTGTGTAAACTTAATCTGTGTTCAAGAGGAGCATCGCCCAAGAACAAACAACGTAGAGTAATTGCTCTAAAGTGTGTGAGCCTCTGGTGGCTCTGAAGGACGAGCTGTGGCCTGTATCATAGAACTGCTCAATGGTAAAAATTATTCCAGAATCATGGTTTCATCACGGAGTTAATGCAAAAAAACAAAACAATCAATTCTGGCAATGCATCAGCCATTGATGAATGCAAAGAATTGCTTAATACTTTTGTAGTGGCAGCGAAACAATGTGTTTTATTACATAACAATATCACTTTATTAGAAATGAAATGTGCATAAGCAAATGAACTAAAAACTCAATGCAGACTGAGCCATACTAATCCTGCACAATATATTGCCAAATTATTGGAGATGTATTATTGTTATCACTGTATCATTCCATTTCATATCATGCTGAACCACTGACATATAATATCTATCCAAAAGCAGAACACAGGCTACATTTCATTCAACAATGCATACAGTAGACTGGAGCACCTACAGGCTTATTCTACTTCTTTAGAAACTCATGCATACATCAAACTCCCCAACATTCACTCATGTCGCCATTCACTTTCCATCTAGCTGTTCATGCATGTCATTATCAGGCCATTATAATAGTGCATATGTGCGTGATTTCTGTGTTTCTCAGCTCCAATATCACAGTTGCCAGACTGCAGACCTTCAGCTAATTATAGCAGCCACTTGCATTAATGGATGATAAAGATGCAGCATGTCATACACATATACAGGGTCTGGTTGTTGACAAATACAATGTACAATATATATGTACATTATATACTGTATGTATTGTATTATTGATGTTGATAGACTGCACAATGAACATCCTTCTGACAAATGTGTAAGTGACAGCAGTTACACATACAGAGTGTGTATGTCTTTTGTATTAGTAAGGTACAAATCACACTTCACATATTAACAAGCTGCATGTTCACTCTAATGTGTAAGTTTGTGCTCACACGTGTTGTTACATCAGTCAGGCAAATAGCTTTACAGCTCCAGAGGTCTACACAGCACAACGGATCACATCACTTGCTAACTCCAATAGCCCGGCAGGACAGACACAGGAGGGCAGGGAGAGGACACACCAAAACGTCATGTAATTTAATGAGTCAGAGAGGTGCACAGCGTTACCTTGCATCATGGTTCCAGATTTTCATCCTATGTTGCCCCAAGCCTGGTGTGCAAGCAGCTAAATCAGAAATCCAGCCAGTCAGAAGGTGCCTCGATGGGGCATAGCTAATTCTGTATGATGCTGATTCCTTCCTCCCCCCAAAGGACTCGCCTCCCAATTGTCCACACAGGGATGGACCGGGGGGCTGTGGTGTCCGCTGGCAGAAGCAGAAAGGTCCACAGCTTTCGGGGGAAGGTGTCCTCTGTGCAAAAGGCTAGGCCCCAGAAGCCTGAGCAGCTACGACACACGCCATCTCTGAGAGGGGGATGCTGAGGGAAGGAAAGAGAAAAAAAAACTGTGCTTTAGAGAGAGAGGGAGAGATGGGTAAGGGAGGCAGAGATGGTGAGTATGTGTGTGTGTGGAGGGGGGGCTGATGATGTCACATCTGCACTAAACCAATCCCTGCCACAGCAGTCACATGGCTCTGCTCCTAATGCTTCAGCTCTCTCAGTCCTTCAGCTGCACAGTACAGCTCAGGCCACGTGAAGAGGACCAGATTATGGGCAGACTAGAGTCAACACTGTGTACATGCTGGATATACCATTTTAGAGAATAAAACATATGTATTCATCTTGTTTATGTTTATGTATTAGGGATGAAGACTTTTGGGATACAACTGTGTATTAGAGTGGAAGAAAATGAATAGTAGTGTATCTTATTCTGTTAAAGCTCCAAAACATTGTTGTACTGTTATTCATTTATTTATTTAACTGGAACCAAAAGTGTAACTGTAACCAAAAGTGTATTGCAATGCATTGTATTACATTTTATTGCCTCTGCATGAAATAATAATTTATTCAGATGACTGATATGTAGTAACTGTGATATAGTTACCACATATACAGTCCATATATATATTTGACCATATATATATGGTCAAAAATATATTTAAGATACTAAAATAGTTTCCCCAACAACAGCTGGAGGCTACTACCATTATCCTCAATCACTTCAGTTCTGTTTTAGTGCACACACTTTGGGAGTTCATTCAAGGTTTCTCTGTTTCTAGCATGAATAAGAAGAATTGTTAATGGGCTTACCTGAGCTGGGTAGTGCAGTCTGCTGTGCAGCATCCAAGGTCAAAGTTCATCACCACCGAGATAAGCCGAGGATAAGGACATGGCACTGGGCAGCAGCTGGCGCATAAAGAGGAACAAATGCGAAAGAAACTAGGAATACAAATAGAGAAGAAAATGTAAAAAATTATTTCAAAATTATTTATACAGTTTTCCCTCAAATAACTTGTTATTTTGTTATCTATGATGCAACATTGTCAACACTGCCCCCCACTGACTAGTGCATTTATTTGGATGGGACAGTATATTTTTTTTAATGACAGTTTTTCCCAGACATTTTGGCACATTTCTCAGAACAGAACGGATTCAATTGTTTTTGCAAATCACAAAGTCGTTTTCTTGTTGTATTTTGCAAATTATTTTATAGAATTTTCTGGTGTTTTTACACTGCCTTTCAGCTATATGGTCAGGCCCATAAAACATTTAGATGTTGCCTCATTGTTTTAGACATAGTCATCAAAATGATTAAACCATTTTGATGACTATGACGCATTTGATGACTATGACGCTTACTATGACATTAAGCGTGGAATTTTCCACATTATAGCATAAAAGTATTACAAGACAAGGCAAGGCCTGAATGATACTTTTATAAATATAAATGCCAAATATGGATAATGACAGTATAAAGCAGGATCTGGATCGCAGACTGCACAGTCGCCCAATGCCACTCAAACAGTCTATCTAACTAGGGCTAAATACAGTTTCTGTGTGTGACAAACTACAGGCGCTGGTCATATAATTAGATTGTCATGAAGAAGTTGATTCATTTCAGTAATTCCATTCAAAAAGGGAATCTTTTCACACAGACTGATATATTTCAAATGTTTATTTCATTTAATTTTGATGATTATTACTGACAACTAATGAAAATCCCAAATGCAGTATCTAAGAAAATCAGAATATTACTTGACACCAACACAAGCAAAGGTTTTTTAGAAATGTTGGCCAACTGAAAAGTATGAACATGGAAAGTATGAGCATGTACAGCACTCAATACTTAGTTGTTTGTCTTTTTGCCTGAATTACTGCAGCGATGCGGCATGGCCTGGAGTCGATGAGTGTGTGTCACTGCTCAGGTGTTATGAGAGCCCAGGTTGCTCCGATAGTGGCCTTCAGCTCTTCTGCATTGTTGGGTCTGGCGTATCGCATCTTCCTCTCGACAATACCCCATAGATTTTCTATGGGGTTAAGGTCAGGTGAGTTTGCTGGCTAATTAAGATGGTCCTTCAACCAGGTACTTGTAGCTTTGGCACTGTGTGCAGGTGCCAAATCCTGTTGGAAAATGAAATCTGCATCTCCATAAAGTTGGTGAGCAGCAGAAAGCATGAAGCGCTACAAAACTTCCTGGTAGACAGCTGCGTTGACCCTTGACCTCAGAAAACACAGTGGACACCAGCAGACGACATGGCACCCAAAACCATCACTGACTGTGGAAACTTTACACTGGACTTCAAGCAACGTGGATTCTGTGCCCCTCCTCTCTTCCTCCAGACTCTGGGACCTTGATTTCCAAAGGAAATGCAAAATTTACTTTCATCAGAGAACATAACTTTGGACCACTCAGCAGCAGTCCAGTCTTTTTGTCTTTAGCCCAGGCCAGATGCTTCTGACGCTGTCTCTTGTTCAAGAGTGGCTTGACAAAGGAGTGTGACAGCTGAAACCCATGTCTTGCATACGTCTGGGCGTGGTGGTTCTTGAAGCACTGACTCCAGCTGCAGTCCACTCTTTGTGAATCTCCCCCACATTTTTGAATGGGTTTTGTTTCACAATCCTCTCCAGGGCGCAGTTATCCCTATTGCTTGTACCACATCTTTTCCTTCCCTTCGCCTCTCTATTCATGTGCTTGGACACAGAACTCTGTGAACGGCCAGCCTCTTTAGCAATGACCTTTTGTGTCTTGTCTTCCTTGTGCAAGGTGCTAATAGTTGTCTTTTGGACAACTGTCACGTCAGCAGTCTTCCCCATGATTGTGTAGCCTACAGATCTACTGAGAGACCATTTAAAGGCCTTTGCTGGTGTTTTGAGTCAATTATCTGATTAGAGTGTGGCACCAGGCGTCTTCAATATTGAACCTTTTCACAATTTTCTGAGATACTGATTTGGGGTTTTCATTAGTTTTCAGCTATAAT
>OMNZ01019669.1:0-28997 GCA_900303255.1 Lesueurigobius sanzi | reverse complement strand
TCTTGTTTTCATACGAAGAATTCTCCTTTAGAAGTCCCAATACGTCCCTTTCTGTCGTTGTCACAAAGCCGCGGGAGCCTCCGAGTCTGAGGGCGAGCTCCCCAGGTAAGATGCTCCATGGTCCCGCAGACGGACTTGTTCCAAGGCGATCGAAAACATGACATCTGCGTAATTTAACCCCAAAATGGTGAGGTGTTTAAGCTGTTACTGCATCACCACCTTTATGTTACTACGTGAAAGTTTTGTCTTGTTTTGTAAAATAAAGCCCTAGACGCGTCTTCCTCCATGTTTGTTTTGAGTTTCTGCAACTCAACGCTGAGAACTACGTCATGACGCAACGCACGCACTAGCTCCGCCTCCGCACTACAGCGTCCCAAAAGGGGAAAAAAGAGTGTTTTCAGAGCTAGAGCATCGATAAGAGGATCGATAATGAAGTAGACATACTGTTCCGATGCTTTGGCCGAACAGAACCGGGTCTACTTGTAGAACCGGTTCTCGATTCCCATCCCTATATACAAACTTTTTTTTTTCAGACTATTTAAACTACATTATACATTTTAGCCATTTTTGCAAGAAAGTTGTTTGTAGAAAGTAAACAGTGGAAAGTGATTTGGAACATCCTATAAACAAAGGCTGATAAGTGGCACACATTTTCAGAACAAGTCTGTATGTCCATATCTCCACAATGAGGGAAAAACATGTTTCACAGCATTGTAACATGGGCTCTTTAACTCACTGAAGTGTTTGGGAGAGCTCTCACTGACTCTTCATGACTTGGTTGATTTAATTTTTCCCCTCAGTTATTGGATTATCTTGCACTTGAAAAGAGTCAAGTGGAAACAAGTCTTTAGTGAGGACAGTCAGAGGAGGCTTGTTAGCGCTGGTTGACCTGGGGTTATCCAGTGCTTTGGGCTAAGCGGCGCTCGTGCCTGGGTTATCAGTTTTGGCAGCCATCACTCTCAAGGGCCAACACTAAAGGCAGCTGTTGGGAGCCTGTGTTTTAAGCCTTCAATCATGTTTATAACATTGTTTCTTCTTGAAAGACATTCCAAGAGGTGTGTTTTGTTTAATGTCGGCTTGATTAAGACTTTATATTCAGTCTGTGTCCTTGTTAAGAGATCAAAATGCTTGACCCCCACCTGCTGAGGTCAAGAAGTGGTAGTTTCTCTCACATTTGCACGTGGGCACCTGCACCATACTTTCTCAAATTGCCTCCACACAAATAATTTCTTGCAATGGCAGAACTTTTTTGTGATGCTATTTACGGCTCTTTACTGAGAGCCGAGTCTTCGGCTTCTATTCATGTCTAAGAGCCCTTCAAAAAGACTGGCTCCTTTGTGTATTGATTTTTTTTTTTTTTTAACGAGCCAGATAACTCATATTATTTAAGACCTTATCCCTGACAGCCACACATTTGCACTAAACTGTACTACTGTGTGAGAATACAACTTTGATTGAAAAGGGGCTACAACATTCTGTCACATGATTTTTAGTGCAAATATCTTTCACTTGTGTTGCCTTCTCTTGTTTTGTCCTGATTCTTGAGTCCATTCAGGGTAAATCTATATAAAATTGACTGTAAAAAAAGATCCAGCTCTTTTCACATTAAAGATCCAGTTCGAACCGTTCATCTTAAACAAATAATGCAAGGGGAAGTAAGTAGAGAAAATTGATAGGTGTGTCCAAGCACATTCCTCACGCATTTCTAAAATCAAATTTTGTTTCATAGAGATGATTTTAGAAGTATGTTTCACAACTTGTGGGGTCACTTTTTAGGGTCACTGTCTCAGAAATGCTAGAAAAGAAGCCTGCAACTCATGAACTTGACAAAAATGCTTTATATTTAGATGCACGTCGTTATTTCCACAAATGTCCGAGTGTACAATCTACTAAAGGAGGACAAAACAAATTTCATTCCACTACCAAGAAAAAATCGGGTAGAGCGCCTTTAAAGAGCTGATCCAAAAACCTGATTCGGTCATGAACGTCACATCACTAGATGTTATTTAACCTTTGTTTGCTTTTTTCAATTCTTCCACTTGTCAGAGACGTTTTAGTCAGTCCTTTTCTGACTCTAATATGATTTGGCTGCACCACGGGGCCCTCATAGCTGTTTTGCCTTTCCCCTTGTCTAAGGCGTTTTACTGTTATTGTTGACTCTGTGAGGTCGCACACATTGACCTTCACCGTGCCCCCGCGCTGACCTCTCCCCTGGAGCACGGCTGAGGTCGCGGCTCTCGTTGTCTTTATTTCACTTGTATCCCTGGATCAAAGGGCGCCAAACATAACGTGTTATTTCTGCGCTCTGCTCTGCTTATCGACAGGCTTAGTTTTTCTTCCCGGGGCGCAGCTGTTGATGAGTTGGGTGTATAAAGTGACAAGTTTATGTTTTGAGGGGACACGCCTCCCACACCACTCAGCAACCACACTCTGCCACTCTGAGAAATAAAATTGCAATGAATATCATTTACAAGGCTTTTAACAGATTTGTTCAAAAGGTAATGCGTGAAGTTTGTAGACCTCTAAAAGTGCTGTCCATGAACATGATTTTGAATGGAATCCTTCATGTGAATGGAAAAACATCATTTCAAAATCACACTTAGATATTTTTCATACAATCATATTACGCCGGTTTTATGAAGTTGTTCTTACGGCTTTGGCATTGGAACCTTTTATCTTTTTATTCTTAAATAATTTATGGAATATCATTTTGTATATGTATTTATGGAAAATCATTTTTGAAACCGTTGCCAAGAAATGTGTTATACTTGACAACTATCGATATCAATACTAGGGCTGCACGATATATCAAATTTATCGAGATTTTTATGCCGCACGATAGAGGATCAGACAATATCCATAGTAACGATATACATGTGTCACTTTTCCCGCCGCCATCCCTCCCGGAAATTAGCCATAATCCGGGTTCCCGCGCGTCCTTAAAAAGTCTTAAATTTGATTTTGGATATTTAAGGCCTTAAAAAGTCTTTAAATTTGGCAAGAAATGCGTCATAGGTCTTAAATTTACTTACTTCAAATTTAAGACCTATGACTCATTTCTTGCCAAATTTAAGACTTTTTAAGGCCTTAAATATAAATAATAAAGTGGTGTGCGCATAAATGCGGGATATTTGGATGTTAATTCACAGCCGCCGACCATGAAACTGTAAACAGAGGTGGTTTCTGTTGTTTTACGGCACCTGTCATTAGTCACTTTACGTCCCCTCCCCATAATGTATCCATGCTGGTGGCCCGGCTAGTTAGCATGAGGCGACACAGCTGTATTAGCGATGCTTGGTTAGAAAAGGATCGGTTTGGCCACGGCGTTTACGGTGCCTGCACTGGCCGTTGGCCCATGGTCTGATTTTGTCCACCATAGTTTAAAACAAGCTAAGCAAGACATTTGGATAGGAAAATACAATGTGTGTTCTAGTCTGAACATGAAAATATATAGCATTAACTATACTGTTAAAAATGTAATGGATAAGATGAAATATTAGTACAAAGGGAAATTTTTACTCGAATACCTATTCTGATTTCTCTTTTTCTCTTTCTATTCCCTTTTTATTTGTGGTTTCTAAGATTACCATATAAGACTTCAATTTCCCTTTCAAACGGTCTCAAAAACCCCTATACCACCATAATCTCTTTCAAATCTGTGGGAAATACTGCTTTTGGTATAGCAGTATTTGATTGTGCGTGCTGGAGTTTTGTTTTGTTTTTACCTGCCAAAGCTGTTTGAGTCGGTTTCACTCATTACTGGCTGGTCCTAAACTAAAACAGTGTATTTCTCCGCAAAACTGATTGCGGTCGCGTGCACACGCTAACATGCGCTCCCACGTGCACGCGCCCATGTGCGGACGTGTGGACGCCAGTGCGATCCAGGCTCGACCCACCGGCCACAAAACATGAGAGAATGTGGACGGCCGAAGAAAGGAGATCATCCACTGCGCTTTTGGCAAAATTTAAAGTGAAAATAGTGAGAATAATGCGCCGTGCAAAAGTAACTCAAAGTAGTCTCGGTTACATGTTTGAGACTGTAATATATAATTCAAACATGACATTTTTAAAGCAGTAATTAGTGATATACAATGTATAACACTGATCAGAAGTGCTATATGTTAATAAAACTATGCTACGAATATTATACACTCTATGGCGCGAATTAAATGTCATTGTCAAATTAAATGTGAAGATATTTCAATTTTAGCTGAATGCATTTTAATTGGAGCTATTGTGACCTACAATAAAATGTTTTTTATAACATTTTTATATATTTAAATTGTATTTATTTGTATATTTTTTGTGAATTTTATCCACCTTATTCTGCCCCGCCCACTTTTGTTGTAAAAGCATTTCCTGTTTTTATTAGCACTTCGTGTGAGCTGGGATTTCCATTGTTGTCAATGTGAGAGAGTGAAGAAAATAAAATGGGAATGAACAACAAACTCACAAAAAAAAAACCTCAAAGGAAATACATTTGTGTGGCTCATGTTTAGTTTCAGTGGAAGGACGACATAAGAAAAGTCACCTAAAATAAGTGTTTAGTGTCTAATTGGCTAATCGTCTGTAAGGACCAAAGCTGATGGATATATTTACATAGTAGTTTGACGTAAATGTTACATGTTTCACCAAAAACAAAAATCAAAGCCAGTATCAGCTCAAGACGGACCTGCAGTTTGACTAATGCTGCCTTCAGGTGCTGTGGGAAAGATGATCCTTTCCAGTTATGAAGTGGAAATTATGAGTGCACTGTGTTCAAGTGCTTTTGTGGTTGTAGCAAAGTTAAATCATGAAAAAAACACTGCAAATAAGTAAATTTGGGTGAGAAAATCGTCTTCAAATCACAACTACAGTTTGCATCTGCTTTGTTAGCTAAAAGTTGGAAACATGAATTTAAAATAGGAGGCTACACTAAATAAGTAGCCGATAGTCTACGCTTCATAACAATCAGCTAAAAGACATGCAACATGTCCTGCTCTCATTAGATTCCATGTCAGTTGTATTCAGTTTCCGATCTAAAGAGCTTTTGTTAGACATTCAATACATTATAGTAATTGAATCTCATCGCAGTGCAGTGGGACATTCAGAATACCTTGTTAGCTGAGTCGGTTGACATGGAAAGGGCCATCAATAATCATTCTAGCCTAATTTAATCCCGCTCTTTTTGTCCCGATGATCAATGCAAGCAGCTCAATAGTGAAGTCCAACCCCTCCTGGCACGAGAGTTGTGTTGCCAAATTTAGACCGCTGCCTACCCTCCAGGCTTTGTGCTTTAAGGAAGTGGTACAAGGTGGAAGGAAGATGACATTGTGGTACATACTGACAGCTTGAAGTTACTATTACGAAAAATATTGTTTTGTTTGGCTAAATGTTAGGACATAAAGTCTGGTGTGTGTAATCTGACTCAATAATCTTTTAAGCTCTGCAGAACTGTTGGCTACCCACACATTCACAATCAGTTTGTATGCTTTCTTCATTTTGAGATTGGGTCAGCGGCAATTTAAGAGAGCAGGGGATGGTTTGTTTGCAGGGGGCTTATTCGACCAAAAATAATTGCAGCTCAACCGTTTCCCTTCAAATTGGGTTTTCGGTTTGACACATCACAAAAATCACAATTTTGGTTCATGCAATATCGGCATCGCAAGAAGCCACAATACATTTCAAAATCGCTGAAGTCTGACTCAAAGAAGCAAATGTGCATGGATGTGTAAAAGTTCAGTATTAGTTGTAAATTTCCTACTTTAGTTCCATTTTAGCTTTGTTTTGGTCCAATCCAAGTAAATCGGATTAAAGCTTAAAGAGACTGAAATCAAGGTCTAAACCAGGACCAAACTAAAAGGGACTAAACCAGGGACGGAATGAAATAATGATTACCCAGAACTAAACCAGGACTGAACCAAAGGACTAAACCAGGACTAAAATCAGACAATGTCACAGACTGAATCTGGATTAAGCCAGGACTAAACCCAGGACTCGATCAGAAATAAACCAAGAGAAAACTGGGTCTAAATCTGGTCTAAACCTGGACAATATCACAGACTGAACCAGGACTAAACCATGAGGGAAGTATGTCAAAACTCTGGACTGAATCTTGGACTAAAACAGGGTTTAACAAGACTAAACCACAACAACACCAGGTCTAAATCCAAGAAGAACCAGATGGTTTTAGTCGCCTTTTAAAAGACAATTTACACATGAATTGTGATGAAATCAAAATCATGATTTAAACTAAAGAAAAATCGTGATGAGATTTTTTGGCCATATCGCCCAGCCCTAGTTTGGGCCACAACTTACAGTTTAAACCTTCGCTCTTTCATTGAAAACATCTTTAATCCATGTTTTGCACCACATTTATATCTTCTTTTTGAGATTTACATTCTATAAATGACGCACTTTTGGAAAATGCAGTGTTGATCAAATTACAGTAATTCAGGGGCAATTTACACGATAACGCTCCGGGGTGAAAAGCGTAAAATATTTCATCGGATTAATACCGCTGTACTCATGTTAAAATACACGGGTAAATGAAGTAACTAGTGATGTTACCAGGCGACAACAGAAATAAATGTGACATTTCTCACAGTTTTACGCTGCCATTTAAATGCAGATTTCACCCAGAAACGGCCGTCTAAACACGGATTTAAAAGTGAAAACGAAACGGCTCTTTTACGTTTTTGATTCAGATCGTTTCCGTCTAAAGCCTCTGTAGGTCAACAGCTGTGTGAGTTGTCTGTCAACAGGGGTGAGCCCTGTTTTCTCTGGCGCACACACTTTTTTTTTTCTTTTTTTTAAATAGACACCCTCTGCTCCATCAGCTGCTGTTGGGCCTGCGCTCAGCCAGTCCCAACGCTCATTAGTACAAGATCACACAAACACCGTCATCAATTACACTCCACGCACATCCCAACGTACTCTCCTGGCGCTCAACATCATCTCATGAAGGGAACGCGTTATGCTGAGCGGAATTTCTCTGAGCGCTTAAACATGTTCTCATATAGTTAACGCATACCTGGAGTTTTGCTTTGTTCCACGGTCTCACCTGCTGATGTCATGAAGTGATAAAATGAGAAGGTTCCTTAACTCTTAAAAAACCGACTGTCGGTTTTTTAAGAGTTAAGGAACCTTCATCAGACTCATTTTAGTCATTTAAAAAGCTAAAATATTCCGCTCTAAGAAAGCTTGAGCCTTTTTTGAGCCTAAACCCATGTTATAGCATTATTCCCTCGTCAAAAACAGACCTGGAGTAGGTAAAGTATTTCACTTCATTCACACGTTTTTAATGAATCCTGTTGGCTTTGGTCGTTTCATGTTGACTTCTTCTTCGCTTTGTACTTCCTGGGTACAACTGCGTAAACTGACCCCATTTTTAAAGCCAAAAATCCAATATTGGGTAATTTCTGAGCCGTTCTGTGTTCATAGCGCGAACACAGCAACAACCTGGCTATCAGCGCTATGTGGTTGAATGAGAGAGGTTATTTATACCAAATTATTCCCTGTCTTTGCTGCAGGGAGCACTCGAGGCCAAATCCTCACCACCCCTACCTAACTAATAAATAATGTCTTGCGGAGACATTCATTTAATTTATAAAATGTAAAATATCAATGGACAGATGGGTCATTCCGTGTCAATTCAACCAAGAAAATGCACTCACGTCACAGATTTCGATGAAATTTGGTGGAGTGATTGGCCTCTAGGAGAAACTGTGAGAGCCCAAATATTTTTGCTCAAAGTCATCTAATTAGTGAAACATGGCCAATTAGCATATGCGTTACAAAAACGTCCACATCTCTAAAAGTATGGCACCTAGAGAGCTGACTTAGGGGTGATTTTAAAGCTCTCTTCAAGGCCTATCTTCCAAGTACTCCCTGGGAAACAAGTAAGTATGGGATATTATACAGATGAGTACAATCATTGAAAGCTTTTTGCACTTTGGGGTAGTGATTTTTACACAAGCAGGCAAGTGAGGCTGAGGTCAGAACTGTCGACCTGACATACCATGTATTTTGCCTAATTGCTCAAAAAGTTATGGACTGCCCATCCTGAAACTTTCAGGGATGTTAGTGGACATGATACGGTTTTTGCTATTCCCAATTTTAGTTTTCACTCCTTTTATTATTTTTTTCTAGTCCATTTTTGGAAATAGTGCTCTCTCAGCTCTCTGGGTGCCATACTTTGTGAGATATGGACGTTTTTGTAACGCATGTCGTGCTAATTGGCAGAAAATTCATTAGCCCATATCTCACTAATTGGATGACTTTGAACAAAAATATTTGGGCTCTCACAGTTTCTCCTAGAGGCCAATCACTCCACCAAATTTCATCAAAATCTGTGACGTGAGTGCATTTTCTTGGTTGAATTGACACGGAATGACCCAGATGCCGTTACAAATGTTTTTAAGCCGTCTATGCTTCATGTGTCCACTTTGAGCGGCTTCTTTGTGCCAGAGACGGAGGAGCACTGTGCTATTTCAAATTGTGTCACACTGCAAAGTTCTGTGTTGTTGTTTTCGTCACAGCCGGTTATTTTTCTAAAGGGCCTGCACTAGGGATGTGAAGATGAACCACTTTTACAATCACAGTGGTTATAAAGGTTCACAGTAGGTTTATCGTAAGAATCTGCGGATGCTATTTAAACCGCTGACAAGTCTCACCGGAGTGGGAACCTCTGGGCTCCTCATGATTCCATATGATACGAGATTCGTGACTCACGATAACCTTGCGATTCGCCCATACTGCGATAATCTGTATATTGCATATAATAACCTGGGAAATACTATATTTAAACTTAGACTATTTTTAAAGATACAAGCAATTTTTTTTCAACATTTTTACTTCATAAACAACTACACGCTCCATATTTGTTTTAAGATAAAAGTTATTTGTGTGAACACGGTTCGAAGTGTATGGAAATTTAGGTGCGTATTTACTAAGGTTTGTTCATTTGTTTCGGTCACTCTTTTGTACGTTTGTATTGAATCCATGAAAGAACAGATCAGAGAGGAAAAAACTTGAATAAATTTGAAAAACATTCACACCAATTTTCTTTTCGATATGGCTAATGATATTCTATTGCCCATTTATTATTTAAAACTCGTTGTTTACCCGAGCGTGAAGGCATAAAGATGAGAAATAACATGTACTATATTGCAAACTTCTAGACAGCGCTGTAAAGGTTTTTTGAAATGCATCTCATTTCATAATTTTGTTTATCATGAATAATCCTCACAATCTCACAATAATTGTGACTCTAAAATGTAGACATCCAGCAAAGTTAATGAGCCAGAAATTGCAATATTCTAAGAATCTTGTCTTCTAGTGTTGCGATAATGATATAGCGATGTTCAACGCTTCTACATTCAACTATTTCGACACACCATGAAATCGTAAGCATCTTGTTTTTGCATCAAATTGTGTCAAAACAAGACCAAAATCAAATTGAACTAAATTAAAGGACTAAAACTGACCCTTCGGCACATTTTTTGTTTTGTACAGCGTTAACAAAAACTATCAAATGGAAGCAAAGTGACATATTGTGGTACTTTTCTTCTTCTATTGCGTCACCTAATATTGCAATAATGATAATTTAGCAGCCCCATTTTCTAAGCTAGACTGAATGTAAAAATGCTGCAAGTTCCTCCGCGTCAAATAGTTGTTGTTTTTTTCCCCAGCTCTTCTGCGTTCAGCGAGGAGAACGGGAGACCTCTGCACTTCCAGCCGCCAGCGCTGGAGTTCGGGACACAGTACGTACACCTCTCCTCTTCCTACCTCTACAAGTCCAAACATGAACCTTGTTTTTTTTTTGTTTTTCTTCATTTTCCTCTTCAAAATGATGAAACCGTCTATTACGCAACCACCGACCTAGCATTTTGGATGATGTAGACAAATTGGTGGCGGTTTTCCGAAATGGTTTGTTGCTATGAAGTGGCACTATTTTGTTTAGCAGGACTTGGTTGTTCAAAAGGGGGAGAGCAGGATATCCAAGTACGGCTATGAGCTCAGTTTCCCAGCATCCAGCACATACCAGAGAGGGCTCAGTGGGTCTGTTTGTCTCCACTCTGCAAAACATGCAAAACATTCAAATCCAATCTAGAATGGTCACAAGGAAGGACAAAACAAGATGGATAAACAAAGCTAATAAATGGCCTGGTTAAAGGTTTAAAATATCACCCAATAAATAGAATAAAATACAAGCCTTTATTTTATTGCAGATATTTCTTATTGGTGAAAGAGACTTAAAAATGAACAAGCATGTGTCTTTGCTGTGTGCGGGCTCACCTCTCCTAAGACCTGACTTGTAACTTTACTGGGAGCGGGGACATCTCCAGCTCAAATTGGTTCGGTGCTTATCAAAATCCAGTCTTTGATTACCCACTGCAAAAATATAATTTTCTGTGTCTAGCTGGTCATTAGGAGCATCACGGTATCATCCAAAATGTTACGCAGTGTAACTTTTTAAATAGTTAAAGGAACAGGTAACCATTTTTCCTTACTGAGATATGTTCTTACCTGAGCTTAGACGAGTTGATGCGTACCTGTGCCCTCAGTCACGTAAAAAGACCAAAGATGTTGTTAGCATTAGCCTCTCCCAGCATATTCCTCTGGGGACAGACGGGGTGAAGTCAGAAGCCACCAAGCTCTTCCACGGTTTCCCTATGAAAATACAGTTACAGTGTAGTTACACGATCCAAGTATAATTACACAAAATTAAACGTGTTGATTTTCTAAGCGGACAAAAAGGGGTACTATATAGTATGGTGTAAAAGCACGTTAGTATACGTCCACTCTCACACTAGGAGTGAAGATATTACTGCGGAGACATCGAAGTGCTCCTAAGGTGTTATTGGAGTAAGATCAAAATGTCCAACTCTTCAACTACACAGTACAGATGAAGAATAAAGAAATTTTGCTTACGATGGACCGAGAACCTACACAAATATTTTAAGGCGTAATAACACCTTAGGACACTTCGATGTCTGCGCAGTAATAACTTCACTTCTAGTGTGAGAGTGGACGTATACTAAAGTGTTATTACACCTTACAATATAGTAGTACCCCTTTTTATCTGCTTAGAAAATCAACATGTTTAATTTTGTGTAACTATACTTGGATCGTGTAACTACTCTCATAACCGTATTTAAAAGGGAAAGCGTGGAAGAGTCCCCATAGGCATATGCTGGGAGAAGCTAAATGCTATGGTCAAAGACCAGACAGGTACGCATCAACTCGTCTAAGCTCAGGTAAGAACACATCTCAGTGTGGCCTGTTCCTTTTAAAGATTTCGATATCTTAAATTTGAAATGTTTTAAGGACCAGCTCCTCTGCTCAGAGAAATGTAATATAAAAAATGACAGGTACATATATATTTTATACTAAATATGTTAATTTCACAACAAGGCCAGCCTCAGTCTGCCTGGTACATAGAGTACTAGTGTTGGTAAGCTATTGGCATGTGTGATGCCTTGTCACTTTTTACCTCTTCATTTCTATTGTGTTCTGTCCCTCAGCCAGAAGTTCAGGGAAATACTCTCAAAAACTTCAGGTTTCAAAACGTCAGGTATTTTGTAATATTTAATTTGGCTCTGTCTGCGGACTTCGTACTAGCACTTTTTAAATGAATTTAATTTACACATGACCTGCTGCTATGATTGGCTGAAAGCGCATTATGAAAGGCAGATGTTAGCTCAGGCTTCACTCAATTTGGAGTGCTACACATATCAATCTGGCTTCTGACAGGTTACCAATGTGCCACCGTAGCCCATTGGCTCCCACAGCATGCTGGACGAGTGGATAGTACTCTTGCCTCACAGCAAGAAGGTCCTGGGTTGGATTATTGGATATTTTAGATGTCCGAACAAATTAAGTTTGTTGCCAGATATTATAAAATATTAGAAATTTTACACCAAAACTTTCAAACAACTTTATTTTTTTTTTATTGTCTAATTGGCTAGTAACCTTTGGAAAAGACTAACCGCAGGGGCCTGTGACAGTTAATTTCAAGTTCTATTCCTTAAGCAACACATTATGAAGATTTGTATTTGTTCACTAGACATATTTAAGATTTCATCAGCTAAAACTGAAGACTTAAACTGTTAGTTACACAGCACTGGTGAAAAATTCCATTTGCTTTACAACGTGCTAATTGACTACACATCGAGATCATTAGAGCTAATTTTGAGCAGACCAAAATAAAGTGTGACTGAAAGTACTGCACAAAGCCACAGACGCACACGTTTAGCGAGCTGTTGGTTTTTCTCACTTCTATCTGCGGAAGAGGTCAAAATAGATTTGTATTTACTGTAAATGTCATCTTCGTGCGAAAGCAGTATTTCCTATAATTTAACATTCACAGTAACCAATCAGATGACTCATTATCTGGACTTTATAGCTAGCTGTGAGCTGAGCGAAAAGGTTTAATCAATAACGCAGCTGCTGTAAGGTTAAAGTTCAAGAATATTATATTTGTAATTATTCTTATACATGTATTTGTAAATATTAAAATATACATGTTTAAATAAAATAATATATACAGTTGTGCTCGAAGGTTTACATCCCCTTTTAATCTTTTGGCCATTTTTCATAGAATATGACTGATAACACAAACATCTTTTTTCCAGTCATGGTTAGTGGTTAGTGGTTATTGGTTGTACGAAGCCATAACAGAGTTTACTCTTTTGAAATCATAATGAAACAGAAACGACTCTTATGTCCCTGATCTAACGCAGGGCCATATGTCCCTGATCTAAGGCAGGGCCATATGTCCCTCAACTAACGCAGGGCTGGGCCATCGATATATTTTTAAATGAGATGGAATTGGACCATATCGCATATATCGATATAGTATATAATATCATATTTGTGTGTATTTAAATGTGCACCTTACAGAGCTTTGTTATACAGTGTTTATGTTTACATTTTATAGTGAGTTTTCCAATTAAAACTACTTGTATTTGGCTTTGACTTGGACTGAACATTTAATTTCACAGCTCTCACTTAATATCTCAATATATCTCGTTTATCGAGATTCTACCTGAATATATCAGGATATGACTTTTGGTCCATATCACCCAGCCCTAATCTAACGTTTACATGACCTTCAGAAACTGCCAGGAAAATTGTTCAGCAGCAAAGAAAAACTCACTTCAGCTGAAATACAGGACTCAAAATTGGACTCTCTGAAAAAATGTATGTTTGTTGCACAATGTGTAAACCTTTGATACGGGGCTTTGGCTCGTTTCTAGTTGAAAAGCGTAAACAAACAGGTTTTTTTTGACAATAAATGGCTTCACGCAACTACTAACCATGAGTGAAATCAAGGTTCTTCATGTATCATTCATATTCTATTTACATCCCCTGACATTCTGCCAGGGGATGTAAACTTTAGAGCACAACTAAATGTGAAGATCTCAGCCGATGTTTCCCCATTCATCTCAATGCTCCGGTTTACCTCAAAAGGGGCCATTAACCCTTTCGTTGCTCCCCTCTATGAGAAATGAGTGAGAATCTTTCGGAACTTTCACTCCATGTCACAGACATAAAAATGTACATAAAAATAACATTTTGCCCAACTTTTCTTCATTAAATCGCCACTTCACTGACGTAAAACTAAGGTTAATACTTTGCATAGATTTTATCCATCAAGCTATGTCATAATTACAAAAGGATTAAAACCTGCCATAGGCACTTCAAGCTCTTAGTAACATAGTAGTACCTTCCCTTTTCTCGGTGTTTTGAGCACGCTCACTCGCTCGCTCTAATTGCTTTATACAGATTCCCTTTCACAGTTTGAAAATAACACTCGCTATCTTCATAACGCCAGTTTACACAGATGTCCGCCGCGTCCCTTTAAACTTGATGTTTGAAATTGAAAGCGACCGAAACGGGAAGTTGACACATGTCACTTCTGATGTGTAGCATTTCCGTTTCTCTGTCATTATCGGCACATTGCAGTGTTTCTCACATTTCCTCAAAACTTATTTACTTGAGCAACATTTCAAGTGCAAAATCTTTTAGCCAATGTCATCTCTTGTGCACATTTAAAAAATACTTTATAAGGACGGTAGCTAGCTGCATGTACATGTTTTGTGTTTTCAATAGGAAACACTTGGCCAAACACAGCAAACCCATTGACCACATGCTAATTACATCAGGGTTTCCTCTCGGCTAAATTCCATGCTGTGTCTTCTATGCGCTACATTCTGTCAACTTAAGACTGCAGCTCAACAAGTACAACCTTTTACTGTGTACCAAACCGAGGCACAAAATTAGACCCAAAATGAAGTAATGGTGCTAAATATAGTAGCATCTATCCCACTAATAAGTCAGTTTACGTCATAGTTTTTAAATAAGTCTATGATACTTATTTTCTTATTTAGAACCAAAAGTTATTTTCCAATCCCAAAATGACCAAAATGTTATGAATTGTCAAAATACCAATAACAGCGACTTGCACTAAACTGTACATAAAATGCTTTAATATGAATGACTATGGGAAGAAGAGTTGTATATATTATTAGAGTAACTAGTAATTAAGCTGTCATTGTTGTTTTCCAGTTACCATAGATATGCACATGCTCGTTATACAAAACAAGTAGCGTGTGCAAAATTAGCTTCTAACCACTGCTCTGCCCGTTTGTCTGGATGCTTGTGCACATGTATGTAGACGCCAAAAGAAAATGACATTGTTTTTTCTGTTTCAATGTGTGCAGTCCTTTTATAAAGACATTGCATTTAAGTTTAAGTAACTTATACGTTGGTTCTACTGCCAAGTTAGTGGAACCGACTCAGTAACCGTGTTTAATGCAGATGGCCAAAGCTTTTCTTTCTTGATTTGCTTGACTGCTGCAGCACACCTTTCCATTTTTTGAGAAACACCAAGGGCTTTGTTTTATTTTGCTTTGAGGAGGTATAGGTATGTATTAAGAATGTAACATTTGTTGAACTACTCGGGCTTATTAAATGATGTATTCCAGTGGAACGTAGGCAAAGCGTCTGGCATGTAGACGCATGTATCTTGTCATACCAACACTAGCTCATCCACACTTGACAGTCCGAGCAGAGAGACTGCAAAAGCTCGGGTCCAGCTCAGAAGGCAGTGCTGGTCTAGCTGCTCAGAGTATCATGGCTAAAGTCTTGTGTGTGTGCGCTGTGCTTGTGTGGTTACAGGCCGCTGGGGCTGCCCAGAGCAGAGACCATATATATACACAATCCCAGCCAGGAAGTCCCTGTGACGCTGCTGTCAATGTTTACATCCAGCAGGCATTTTTACATCCCTTCCTTTCACAGAAGAGTAAGTACAATCACTGCATTGACTGAATGTGTGGCAATCATAACCTGTATCTGTCTGTGTTTGTAGGTGATCCCACCCAGAGGGAAGGCTTCTTTTAAACTTATATTCCTCCCTTCAGAGGAGGGCAATGTAGAAAACACTTTATTTATAAACACATCGGCCCATGGGCTGCTGTCATACCAGGTGAGTTATGAGCGAGAAAGAACATTTTACCTTTGTATGAAATAAATGTACAGTGGGTTTAGACAGATTTCGGACTCTTGTAGTTACTTTTATTCTATTGTAATGTGTAACAAGTATAACAGTTTGATATTCAAGTGTTATAAATGTATTAGTATGTAGTAGTATGTGTTTATTTTTTTATTTTGTGTAACAAGTGCATCTGCAGTGTTCAAAAATGCTTGTACTAATGACAAATGGTAAATAATATTGGCACAAACAGCCATGAATACCCTCCAACTATAAAAAAGCTCTAAATGAATTTGTACTCTCACTTCATGTGACTCAGAAGCTGCATGCAACCAAATCCTCAGAGCTGTATCTGAAGACGGAGCAGCTCGGAGCGCTAATATACAGCACGTCTATAGTGCTGTATATAAACCCAAAGAACAGCCAAAATAACTCTCATTCATCATATATTTGGGTCAAAAATATCAGGAGTTGATTTCTTGGCTTTGTTGAACTTAATCCAGAAGCATTCATAGATTAATACTGTAGTGGAGTACTGTAGTAGTGATGGTCCCAGCGGGGTCCTTTCGTGTGGCCCATGTGAGCAGAGTGACATGTGAAGTCATGTGGAAGTATTTTCGTCTGCCTAACTGTTTTGGACTGCCATTAAAAAGCAACATGCCACAAGTGCAACGCTCCTTTCTAATATTACACAAAGCCATGTGGAAATTTGTGTTCATTTATAGCGGGGATTTGGCGGCTAATGAGAGTGTGCATGTGCTGGTCCTCCCCGAAAACAACATTTCACACAATAAATAGTTTAAATCGCGAGCATTTATTTCATTACAGAAGTTTTTACTAGTGGAAAATCGTAAATGTAAGTAGAAAAACATTACAATTCTTATCAGTAAAGTTTTATTTGAACATGTTTAGCTTGTATCTGGGGACAAAGATATGCCATGTTATGATACATTATTTACCCACATGTACGTACATACATACCTTTAAACACATTAGATCTTCTTCCAAATTGTCATCCTCCTAGCATAATTGCTCAAGTTATTTTGAGGCCAAATTTCGATTTCAGTAAAAAAACAAAATCCCCCTCTATTCAAGTATTAATGGCCTCAGCCAATCCAAACGCTTGTTACAGGTCACAAGAATCATCTGTCCAAATCATCTGAGATTTCCAAAAGGTTTTGTCTTTTTTTCTTGAACCATTAAATATGACCGGTGCAAATATGCTAGAAAACTGACGAAATGCGTTGTTTGATAACAAACTACAAAAATAGCATTGCGGGTGTCTAGCTGATCACTAGAAGTGCATCTGGTGCGCCAGACATCCATTTACCACAACTTTGTCCATGTCTTTGCAGGTATTTGGTGTGGGAGTTCATCGAGGCTCTTTAAAGTCTGTCCAAAGAAAGGATAGCCTGCTTATATTCCCTCACATCCAGAGCATTAAGCTGACCCAAACTCAGGTACGGCCTCAATGGAAGCTGTGTGTTTGTTATGTAATTATGTTGAGCACCAGCCACATTTGAGATGACTGCTTGACACGAGTGCACAGCCTGAGATGCAGGTGTGTGTGTGTGTGTGTGTGTGTGTGTGTGTGTGTGTGTGTGTGAGAGAGAAAAGCTCTCCTTGCCCCCGCAACAGGAAGTGGAGGTGCACGGAGTGTCTTGTATAGACTGTAACAGTTAGACATGCACCGATCCAGGTTTTTTGCTACAGATACTGATAGCAAAAAAAAGTAGGTTTGTAAAGATGTACTGTATTTGTTATTTATGCAAAGAAACAGCAGAGAATTTGCTGAGAGTAAAAAAGTGACTGTCCCTTGTTACATTAAATAGACAACATCCAACAAACGGTGATCTGATCATTAATGCATTATAAATATGTTATATTAGTAATTCTGATTCTAATTTCTCAAACTAATATGCAAACACTAGTGGCCAATATGATCCTATTTCACTACTTTATGTCTGACTCCATCATAGCATCTGTCTCAGTCTTTAGTCTTTGCATACTGCTGCTAACTGCAATATTTTGGTGATCAATAGTACAATTGCGGAGAGTAAAACTAGCTAAATGACTGGATTCTACAGGTTAAGAGCTTTCAAATGACATATGCCATGTCCATATTCACTGAAATGAAGTTGGTGAAAGTGTCAGCCAGTATCGAATATTTGGAATCAATGCCCGATATTGTATTTTTTACGGTATCGGCTCAGATTTCCGATACCAGTATCGGATCGGTGCATCCCTAGTGACTGTTGCTGTAGCCAGGGTAATGTCAGGCCCCGGGGGAAATTCCAGCCCATTTATCATAGATCTTTTGGCCCCAAGATAATTTTGAGAAAAATTCTTACCGGCACAGTAGCGCAGTGGTTAGCCCTCGTGCTTCACAGCTAGAAGGTCCCGGGTTCGATCCCGGGCCAATACGGGGCCTCTTCTTCTTCTTCTTATACATACACTGGAAAAAATAACTGCCTCAGATAAGAAAATGACTTGAATTGAAAGGATTTACATTGATTTTTACCGTTGCCAATGGAACAAACTTTTTTTACTTGCCATGGACATTTGCGGCTCAATTTAAGTTTCGATTTTCTTATTTTAAGTGTTAGTTAAATTAATGTTTGTTCATTTCAAGACCGTTCAAACCCACTCAAAATTGACATACAGTACATTCTCTCAAGTTTTAAAGGCACTATACCTGAATTTGTAGATTACAAATAATGAAAGAGGAAGCGAGTAGTTGTTTCCAAACACATTTCTAACTTGGTCCGATTAGGTTCATAAGGTCTTCGATGCTAGTTTCTTTTCTTATAGTCAGACCTGTGTATTTGTTTTTACCTTTCACGATTTCGGCTGCCGAAGGATGTAAAGGTCTGACTACAAGAAAAGAAATCAACATTCCTAACTTTCCTCACACATTTCTAACATCCCATTTCTTCAGCGATGACTTTATAAGCATATTTCACAACTACTTCACAACGGCTAGTTTCTAGTTGAAAAGTGTAAACAAACAGATTTTTTGACAATAAATGGCTTCACACAACCACTAACTAATGAGTGAAATAAAGGTGTTCTCATTCATATGAAATGCATAAGTTTACATACTCTTGTAAACTTTTGAGCACAACTGTAAATGCTTTATAATTATTCTTAGTTATCGGTTTCTCTTTTTGTGTTCTGTCTTAAGTCTTTATACGCAAGTAAGTCGTGGTGTTTTTTTAATTGGACAGAACATACATTTATTAATTCAGCTGTCAATAATTCAACTAAACTCAGAGATTACATCAGGCGGCCCATGCTATTTTGCAATTTCTGTTCATCTTTATATAAAATAGGAAAAATGTAGTCTTACGATTTACTACATTTTAACTAGTGCATTGAAATGTTCAAACACTTGCTGAGGCATTCACCAGGAGTGTCATAGGTCACATTTTTATGTTTGAATATCCAGAGATGGATAAAGCATTTAGTCTTTATTTAGAATTTAAATCCTCCAATAAAACTGTTTCTTCTTCTACCCTTCACCAGCCTTGGTGCCTGTCTTTCATTGCCACTATCTTATTCTTAGACATGTGCAGTATTTAGAGATGACTACTATTGTGGCGCACTGTTATAACTTTTTCTCTTTGTGCTTTCTGTGCAGGAAGGTGCCTCGAACATCACTATTCTGGGTCTTCTTCTTGAGTGCACTCTGCCCAAGAGCTTGTTCAGCAGTACTGAGGTAGTCACTTTGTCTGTATGGACATCATATGTTTAACTATTAAGATGGATATAAGTTCTGAATAGATAAACGACACTGGCTCGTCATCTGAGCTCCTTGCGTTTTCTCCAGAGCCCGTTGTAGAGCGCCTCCTCCTTCCAGACTTTGGCCCCGTCCACACAAAGATGAAGTCTGGCCTAAACATAAAAGTATTATATCAAACCGGCGTATCATCCACACGAAGCCGGCGTTTTGGGAGGGTGTAAATGATAAACTTTGAAACCACGTCTCAGGGTGGAAAGATTTCAAAACGCCGTTTTCGCGGCTCTCCGCAGCTTTCCTAAAAGATGACGTCACAGCGCCAGCGTTGTGTATGTTTTGCATAATCTACTGACCTTATAATAGCTTTATCAACCCAATCCAGCGATGTTCTGACCGTGATACTTCTCTGCTTCACCTTCACAGCTGACACACGGAGAAAAGCCCCTCTGTCTGTGTTTTTGTCCTGACAGCTACAGTCCATTCACTGACAGTATTTCTGTTCTCGTCCTTTAAATCTCAAATATAAATCCAGCCAGTATGGCTTTCGAAACATGTTAAGGTAATTGAACAACACATCGCTTACCTTATTGTCTAATATAGAAGAAACTTAAAACAGTAAAGTAACAAAAAGACCAGATGAACGGCATTCAGAAAATATAACAATGGCACTTGACTTGGACTTGTGGGTTTTTGTGTATCTCTCAAATCACCACAAAAGTTCAGCCATGCTTATTATCTTAGCTGTTAACAATGTTTTTTACAAATCAATGTAAGGAGAAATATTCTTTGTAGGAATATTAGTCCTCTGCTTTTTACCCGTCCTTCCAAACCATCAAGAGCAGTGGGCGCCCGCAGTGCAGCGCCTCGAGGTTAGGTCAGTCCTAACGGGAGAACTAGCTAACGTATTATGCATGTTTTAGTAAGGCAGTCACTTGGCAGTCTTAGCACAAGTACTGATAGAAAGGGCTGGTTTTGCTGAATATTCTTGTCCCGTTGTAGGAAAATGATTAATTCAGCAAAAGTGTCATTCAGGTTTTGGTATCGTAAAGAAGGTAATTACTAGGTATAATGTTTTAAGTAAGGACAGATTGAAGAACATGAAGGTTCTCTACTCGTCATAGATTCTACATAAATGATTTGAATCATGACTTACTTTAAAGGTTATGCACCTGCACATTGTTGAGTTGAATCCTTAATGCCATGAAACAACAGAGATGAAAACTGAGGATGAGGAGTTATATTAAAGCACTGTAGCAACTTCTAGCTTCAGTAACTGCAGTAGAATCCTCCTCCCATACTGTATGTTCCACACACTCCTCGTCCTTATCAGAGACCAAACGGACCGCAGCACCGGCCGAGCAGCTCTTCCCTGGTGTGAACCCCGCCTCACCTCTGCTCTGGGTGACGGGAGTCTCACAGGAAGCGCGCAGTAGCCTAGGGGGTTTTCAGGGATTAGGTTTGCTATTGCAGGCCATGAGCTTTGGTGGCAGCGGGCCATGGCATCTGTCCTCAGGTTGTCAAGCAGCAATTCACCCACTCGGGCCGCTCTGACATTTAGATGTGGGCTGCAACTGATCCGTCGCAGAGTTGAAGGGAGGAGGGGGGTGTGGTAAGGCTTTGCAGTGAGTTTAAACTATTCTAGTTGTTGCATTCTGTCAGAGTTGAATTACAAAGGATTTTACCTTTATCTAATACAATAGTTTGAGTGTAGTCCATATCGGGCAGCAGGAAAGTTATGTACTTGATTTTAAGTCCCTAAAATATTGTATTATAAGTTAGTGCCTCGTTTACTTATGTACTTTTTCAGTTTGACCACATGGCACTAAAACATTAAAAGTTTTTTTTATTAATTGTGCTAAAATTAAGGGCTTAAATGTTTTTTAAATGTTTTCCTTGCCGAGAAGGAGGGTCTAAGGACAGGGGATTCTCCAGCACTATTAATACTCATTACTCACTCATGGTTCTTTGTCTTTATTTTTCTTGTGAAGCCCTTTGAGGCGACTTTGTTGCGATTTTGGGCTATACAAATAAAATTGAATTGAATTGAAATTGAAATGTTCTTTAAAAATTAAATTCGATTCAAATTGACATAAAATCTAAATGTATTGGAAAATGGTGACATTGCTTGAATATTTTCACTGTGTAAGTGCGTTGGAAATGCAAAAAGTAGTTTAAAACATTCAACTACACTTTTGGCTTTTTTGATGTAATGTTTTAAAATCTTTAGAAATGAAATATGCACACATATTTTGTATCTTTGACATTCAATAGCGTTTGGCCATTAAAAAGCATTACATTTTACTCGCTGCTGCCCGTATAAACCCTATTTTAGTGGTATCTTTGGTCGCCTACTTCTATAAAAGAACATGCCATGAATCAGTTTTTAAACTAATGTCAGATTTCCTTTTGTGTGTCTAGCACTGATCTATTCCTTTGTAGCATAAAGGTGTTTTTGTTGTTGCCAGGGCTCATGTCTGCAGAGCGAGGAGCGGCTGAGTCTCCAGATCAACCTGTCGGCGCGTGGGGACCGGCCCGCTGAGCTGGACAAACTCAAGCCCTACGTCATCGAGCACATCCTGGTGCTGCTCATAGCGCACAGAGCTGGGGCGCTCACAGCAGGTAAGGTTAAAGAGCAGGTTAAATAAAATAATAAAGACAGATTATTTGCATGTTGCAGTAATCCTACATATTCATTTGTTTTTGTGTAGGTGAACCAAAACTGGGAGTCTATATGTTAAACTCTGGAGGCAAAAAGCTAGATGTGAAGGTGAGTACATGGCTGAGTTGTGTTTTAATCTAAGATGATACAGTATGGAAGTATATCTGACTTTGTTTTCTCTTCCCAGGACATGCAGGTGCTGTCCAAAGTTGAAGCCGGCCTGGATGTTCATCAGGCCTTACTGCGGCCCGAAGCTAAAAACTTCACTCAAGTGGCTACTTTGTCCTGCAGAGGTAATAGGTTTCATTTTTAACTAAAGGCAATATTTTCCCCAGCTTATTTAACCACAGCTTTATTGTCTTCGTATAATCGTAGGTTCAGGCCCAGGCCACGGAAGGAAGTGCATCAGTCATATCAGTTTGGATATTGTGGGAAACCGGAGCATGGTCCTCTTCCCTGGACGACATATTACACACAAGTAACAATTAGAACTTCGTCATTTGTCAAAAGAGACAAGCTTAAAGCCTTGAAGTGGGGACAGGTTCAAGTTCAGCATAAATTATGTACAGCACCAGTCAAAAGTTTGGAAACACCAATACATTAAAAGTGTTTCCTGGTACTGTAAATTGTTGAGGGCAATTTAACCAAAGGCTTACCCAAAAGAAGACAAAATGTGTAAAAACTAAAGCATTTTCGCTTCTATTTTAAGCTTCAGGCTTTGGTCGCAGCACCCATGACATGCGGTCTTCCTCGATATCATGAATTTGAGTCCAAGCTCTGAGAATTTGTTGAACTTGCTGAATCTCTGCCTGCTCTTCCACCCTTCCCCTTCCGCCTTGTCCAATAAACCCAGTGGGCCCCAAAAAATAATACTAATAAACCACTGATTTGAAAGTGGCCCATTTTATTTGGGCTTAGATGCATGTTATACATTTCAAGCTTAAAGGCCCTGTACTTGATATTTTTCCTGGTAGTGGAATGGAATTGGTTTTGTCCTCCTTCAGCAAAGTGTCATAGACAAAAGTAGACATTTGTTTAAAGACACTGCATCTAATTACAAAACCTTTGCTCCAAAACCAGCAGGCAATGTAATAACTTTATTTATTGCTGCAGTGACCCTGAAAAGGGAAAGTTGTGAAGCATGCTTATAAACTCATGCTTGGGAAGAATTGGACTGTGAGCAATGTGTTAGGAAAGTAAGTAGAGTTTGGGCACAACGAAAAATGAAAGCAAACGGTGAACAAAACGGCAGGTATAGGGCCTTTAAAGCTTCTTCCACAGGTGAGTGGTAGTGGTGGGCAATATGTCGTCTACAACATAATATCAGAATTGTTGTTTGAAAGATATACAAATTTACAATATAGAGTATATCTCCAGAGTCAAGAAGTGAAAAAAATGCAATCCAAAACTATATACTTGATGTGTAATGTCTCAAAAAAGGTTGAATAATGTTTGCTTTTTACAGTTTTTTCAATACAATTTTTTTTGATGACACACCAATCTGAATTAATACATTTTCCAGCACATTTTTACACATTGTTGATGGTTTGCAGAAATTGCGCTTGATCATTGTTATTGAGGAAGTCTGCTTAAATATCGAGATATTCATTTCTGCTAATATCGCTCACCCCTAGTGAGTAGTAAAAGCTTTTGCCTCATAGCAAGCAGTTGCGTGTTCTCTCTCCTTGGCACATCAGTTTCCCTCATCACATGCCTAATAGGCTAATCCTCCAGGTTGGTGCTCCTTACTGGATG
The DNA here is from genome assembly GCA_900303255.1 of Lesueurigobius sanzi. Taxonomy (NCBI): domain Eukaryota; kingdom Metazoa; phylum Chordata; class Actinopteri; order Gobiiformes; family Gobiidae; genus Lesueurigobius; species Lesueurigobius sanzi. The sequence goes on along the minus strand of OMNZ01019669.1, from coordinate 5,366 downwards.
TGTGGTCAAACGCGCTGCACTGCTCCTGCCAGCTAGTCCTCGTGAATTTCTGAATTGCCACATCTAGGGACAAAGCTCCTCAGGGACAAAATAATCTACAGCTGTGATGCCAAATACACTGACTAAAGCCTATTGTGGTTGTTTTGTTTGTTAGGTGGAGCACAGAGGACGTGTTCAGCCTCCTGCAGGTGAAGCAGAGCGGCTCAGAGCAGGTGGAGCTGTGGATCAACAACCCTCTGTCTCTGCCCCTGACGGTGACCAACGTCTCTCTGTCTCACAAACTCAACACTGCACTCAAGGTACGGCTCAATAGAACTGCACCTAGGACTCTACATGAGCGTAAGAGCTCGGTCACATCACCAAAGCTTCGCAGGATTTTAATATACACATTTGACACACAAGATGTTGTAGTAAATACAAAATTAGGACACTAGGATTTTTAACGACTACAACTAATCAATTATTGAAATAGTTGTCATCTATTCTAGTAATCGATTCATATGTACAGTTGTGCTCATAAGTTTACATACCTTTTAAGTTTACATTATCTTTTTGCCATTTTTCATAGAATATGAATAACATACAAAATATTTTTTTCCCACTCATGGTTAGTGGTTGTGCGAAGCCATTTATTGCCACAGAACTGACTTTACTCTTTTGAAAACAAACACAAATTTAGCTGTAGTGTCTTTTCAAACCTCTAAGAGCATTATCCTACTGACATTACTTTGTAAACTTCTTATGACACCATGATGTATAAAGTAGATGTATAGATCTGTTGTATTTGTTGACCAGTAAATATAAAATTTTCAAATGATGTTGACTGAACTGAATCTAGATTTTAAAACAAATCACAGATCTAATTGAAATACTTAACTATATTTCCCCACATTATTTACCCTGCTTGACACTATACTTTGAAGGGCTAATTCTATGAAAGCTTGAGATGTCATGACACAAATTAAGGTTAGGAACAGGGATATGGTAAAGGTATATTTTCAGACAAACCAACTCATAGACCTATCCACATCACAGCAGACTGTCCTTCCTGAGCAGACTATCACTAATTAGCAGTCTTTTCAGTTTCTGCCTGGCCAATACCTTTTTATCCAACGTTGCCTTGTGCTGCCCTCTGGTGTTCAGGTGGTGAACTTCAGCCGCCCTGTCACAGTTGCTCCAGGCTGTTTTCGGGTGCTGTCCCTGCAGTTGCTCCACAGAAGTCCTCCTCTGAACCAGGTGTTTACCCTGAGCCTCAACACCAGCCTGGGGCCATCGCTGCACATCCCCCTGTACTTTCACTCCACTTTCTCCAAGGTAATAAAGGCAGCTGTTGAAGCACACGGGTATTCAGAGTGGACTGGACTGTTGGAGTCCCTCAGAGAGAACGTTTCATAGTAATGCGCATGTGAACTAGGACTTTGAATAGTTAATTACAGGGTAAAGAATATATTGACAAAGCAAACAACATTTCTGTTATGGTAAACTCAGACCTTTGTGGATATAATACTGTTCATCTAATTCTAAAGCATTTTTATCAGTTTCATGAGATTGCATTCTGGTTTTCTAGCATTTCTGTGACCGTGGCCCTGAAAAGTGACCCTGCAAATTGTGAAATTGCTTGTGAACTCATCTCAATTGTGATGTTAGAAATGTCTCAGGAAAGTTATGAGTTTGGACCACAACTATAATATTAATTTACTCACTCCCTCTTTCAAAAAATATCATATATAAATGAATTTATCAGACGCAGACTTGCTTATCTCGTCCACTGCGGGCTGACTGGAGTTTGTTTGCGAGTTTGGATGCCGACATGAGCCACGTCTGTGCTTTGATGATATGAGAATTCCTTTTTACACAGTTTGCACATGACGGTGGTCTTTTCCATTGTCCCATCAGGACGTTTTTAAAGCATAAACTAGCCCCCTGTCCAGGTTTTTATCTTCCATCAGTGAGCGAATGTAGCGTGTGCGTCCCAGAAGCACGCACATGGGAAGGTACTGGCTCTGGACTTTTGTATTTGGAAAAAATGGAAAAAAGCAGTAAATTGTGTCCTATAATTAATGAATTAGTCTTAATTATATTCTTTATAATTAATTACATGAAATGAATGTCCCAGCTAGGGCTGTCCCCGACCAAAGATTTTCTTGGTCGACTAAAAACATGCCCTGAGCAGCGATTAGTCGACTAAAAGGGGGCGTGGCCAGATGTTGGATTAAAATTTTTTTTTTTTTTACAATTTTTATTTATTAGGCGATTTATAATCAAAATGATTATACTATTATTGCTGTTGTTGATATTATCATGAATGAGTCTTGAACTGAGTTCAAACATTTTTACACGTTTGTAAATATTAATATTGTAACTTGTGGGCATGATCACGTGATTCTCACGCGGCCTGTGTTGTTTGGGGGGCGCGCTGCGCGGCTATAGCTAGCTAGTTACTGGACATTATGGTGAAAAGAGGTTAGTCCTGCAGGAATAATTAACACGTCTTCGCTGACAAACATCACTTGCAGCAACGAGGCCTGCACGACCGGATTTCAGTCTTGCACCCGACAGTTCACTGTTCACTCCTGCCCTGCGCCTGGGCTGCTCGCTCCCCGCGCCCACAGTTCCCTACTACACCCTGCCTGCTCCGCACCACGCCTGACGCCAGAGAGATTCCCACGATTCCCGTCAGTCCTAAGATATATTGATATAAAGGTTGATTCTGTGACGCGTTGCACCAGCATTCCCCAAAAAAAGGCTCCGTAATGCTACAGAAACTCTGCACTTATCATTAATGTCTGTGCAGGTTTATCATTAATGCTTGATTCAATACGTCGTAGGTGGTCAATACACCAAAGAGATACAGGCTTTTCACTTTCTCTCTCCTCAGTCCTCTCTCCTCACCATGCAAACACAGTGCGCACACACCGGACCAAAATACACGTGTTCTCCTCTTTCCCCGACACCTCGCTGAACCACGTATAAACAGCTCTCTATTCAGTTTTAAGCCATTGCTGTGCTTTGGTTTGAGTTTTAGCTAAATTAAATCCAGTCTCAGGCATTTCGCCTCAGACTTTGCTGCGCGCTGTAGTTTGGGACAGGTGTGTCGGGACACAGTACACTTCATAATATTAAGAAAACATGGTGAAACAGTTTATATTTGTAGTTTTATATTGAATACAATGAAATCTACCAGGTCACTGATAATGTTGTCATATTAATAACAAACTGCAATCAGGATCTTAATTAGTGCAAGAGGTGCATGCAATTAGTCGACCAGTAAAAATGTTAGTCGACTAAGACACCATCGACCGATTAGTCGACTAAACGACCACAAGGGGGCAGCCCTAGTCCCAGCCTTTATGTAAACCTATTTATTATTGATAGTCTGGTTGTTGGAGCATATAAAGCATACTAATGGGTGTGTCTCTTCTCAGCAGGGCGGGGCGCTGTTTGGTGTTGAACGGGAGTGCAGCCGCCCATGTCCCCTCAGACTGTCTGAAACAGGTGAGGCATTTATCAATACCGCTGGGTATTAAAAACATTAAAGGTCATTAAAATAAGTTATTTATGCCCTAAATGTCTTGAAAAGCATTCAATTAAATTCAACTGGCATCAAATCTAAATGTCTTTCTTTTTTTCATTGCATTTAAAACTATTCCTAGTTTATTTTTACTGCAGGTTTTTTGAAAATACAAAATAATGGTCCAAAACACATTCAATTACAGTTTGGGCTGAAATTGTACTCGATGTTTGCTCCAAAGTTGCCCGTTTTATCCAATTTCCTTTTTGAATATCAAAATGTCCTCTCATTCCTCTGTTTGTTGTTTGTGGCACTAAAAGTCTAGTATTCGGGCATAAACACCACTACATTAAACATACTGGGTCCTGTAATAACCCTTGCGATTTATTTTTTCTGCTGTTTCTCAGGTCGCGCTGAGTGGCAGCGCTCTCTGCTCCCGGACTTCTTCCCTTCCTCCTGGGACATAGACAGTAAACTGGCTTCAGAAGTGTGCTCTCGATGGCAGAGTCACAAAGACAAGCCTCCATGCAGGTCTTTAAATGATCCCCTGGTGTGAATAGGGTCTACAGTACTGCTCTTACATTTGTACATGTCTGTTTAGGTGGCCTCGGCTTCCTGTCGAGACGTCCGTCCCATTGGAGTTTGGTGCTACACCGGTAAATGAGAGCAAGGTGAGCTCGAGTACAGCTATGGATCTAAATCTATCTAATACTTAGAACTTAACCAGACTCTCACTGGGAATGCAACATATACATTATACAGTATAACTCTTAAAAGCATTTATGATAAAATATCAAATAATATCATTTAGTTGTGAGTGTGTGATCTACCAGTTTAAATGAGGTTTTTGTATCACTGGTATAAGGAAAACAGATTGAAACATGCACATCATCTTCAGTTTATGTAATTGCCATTTAGTTTTAGCTGTGGTAGCTGAATGTGTTTCCCCAGTTTTATAAAAGCCTATTCACTTTTGCTCCAGGTAAAAACCTTTGTGCTGAAGAACCCCTCCTCCTCTGTGGTTGCTGTAGAGATTCGAGTCCTCTCCTTGTACCCTGCTCCCCTGGAGGCTCTGGACCTCCTGACTAAATGGTACTAGTCAAAAAATTGATTTGATTGGTTTATTTTGGTCATGCAGAAATATTTACACATACAGTGGGGGAAAAAATATTTAGTCAGCCACAATTGTGCAAGTTCTCCTACTTAAAAAGCTGATAGAGGCCTGTAATTTTCATCATAGATACAACTATGAGAGACACAATGTGAAAACAAAATCCAGAAAATCCCATTGTCTGATTTTTAAAGATTTTTTTGCAAATTATGGTGGAAAATAAATATTTGGTCAATAACAAAAATTCATCTCAATACTTTGTTATATACCCTTGACAGAGGTCAAACGTTTTCTGTAAGTCTTCACAAGGTTTTCACACACTGTTGATGGTATTTTGGCCCATTCCTCCATGCAGATCTCCTCTAGAGCAGTGATGTCGCTGGGCAACACAGACTTTCAACTTTTCTCCCTCCAAAGATTTTCTATGGGGTTGAGATCTGGGGACTGGCTAGGCCTCTCCAGGACCTTGAAATGCTTCTTAGGAAGCCACTCCTTCGTTGCCCGGGCGGTGTGTTTGGGATTATTGTCCTGCTGAAAGACCCAGCCACGTTTCATCTTCAATGCCTTTGCTGATGGAAGGAGGTTTTCACTCAATATCTCACCATACATGGCCCCATTCATTCTTTCCTTTACATGGATCAGTTGTCCTGGTCCCAGCCCCAAAGCATGATGTTTCCACCCCCATGCTTCACAGTAGGTATGGTGTTGTGTGGATGCAACTCTCCTCCAAACATGGCGAGTTGA
>OMNZ01019667.1:0-15582 GCA_900303255.1 Lesueurigobius sanzi | reverse complement strand
ACACAGATGTGAAATCGTCCTTTTTAAAAAGAAAAAAACGTCAGAGCAGTTAGTTGTGGTCTCAGCTCATTCAAAACAGAAGATAAGGCAGCGCTAAAACATCACTCCGTTGCGGCCGCCATTTTGACTAGTTCGTTGACGCTGAAAATGACGCATCGCCCCCTATTCACCTGCTGCGTCTCGCCTTAAATATATGACCACTCATATAAAATAATAGAAATGTGTAATGCGTTTTTGCCAGAGGTGGAAAGTAATGAAGTAAAAAGTACAAGTACAAGTAAAAAGTACAAATTATAGGTACTTTTACTTTCCTTAAGTACATTTTATGATGAATACTTTTTACTTTTACTTCACTACATTTCAGAGCCTGTATCTGTACTTTCTACTTCACTACATTTTTAAATTGGGTTAAAAGTAAAAGTATTTTATTTTCAAAGAGACCTCTCTGTGATGAACTTGTTTAGTCCCAGTTTAGACCTGGTATAGTCCTTCTTTTGTCCTGGTTTCAACCTAGTTTTGTCCTAGTGTAGTCCTGGTTTAGTCCCGATTTAGACCTGTTTTAGTCCTGATTTAGACCTGGTGCAGACCTGGTTTGGTCCTGATTTAGACCTGTTTTAGTCTGGGGTTAGTCCTGATTTAGACCCGCTTTAGTCCTGATTTAGACCTAGTGTAGTCCTTGTTTAGACCTGGTTTGGTCTTGATTTCGACCTGATTTAGTCGTGGGTTAGTCCTGATTTAGACCTGGTTTAGTCCAGATTTAGTTCTGGTTTACTATGCCACATTAAACTCTTAAAAATGCATCAAACTCTTCAAAAGATAGTTATAGTGTTCAGAATGGGTCCAGGAACAAGAATAGGTATAACTTAATTTCAACAAAAAAATATCCAATAGAACCTTCAACCTTATAACACTAAAGAGACAATATGTTTGGGTCAAAAGACATACAGTAAAAGCTTGTATTTCTTTCCGTTTATCATGTGAAATGTTCATCAGTATTTGAGCAGCTCTAACTGCGATGACACATTCCTTTGTGATGTTCTACACGGCCGTATATCTAATGCAGATTATACAGCACATGAGACTAATTACACTGCAGTGTCTATGACAGAGTCGTCAGTCATCCTGCTTAGGCCCCAGCAGTTTGATCTGTGATGGATGAGCTGCTCGTCATTTTGATTCCATGATAATGACTAATGCTAGTCACAGTGAGATACATACTGGAGGCTATAATAGAGTGTGTCTAATTTGGGGTTAGGAATAAAAGACACTGCAGTGAACAGGGTGGCAAACTTAGCCCAACCCTGAAGTACAAAGGTGTTAGAACAAATACTTAGACGCTGCTTGGTTCTGCATTAAAGCCCTGCTAATAATGTGAACGTTTTTTTTTTTTTCTTCTTCTTCATTCAAAAGTAAAAACGATAAACGACAAAACTGTCAAATGAATGCAGCTTGAATGAATGAAACAGAAAGAAAATCTTATACACATGGTGAGGTACGTTTTTGTGAATATACCTCACAAAAACTTAGCTCACCATCAAAGCTCTAATGTGAGGTCAGTTTTGTTCATTTATTTATTTGAATGAGGACAATGCATATTAATCAACATGTCTGCAAAGAGCATCAACGTAAGTTTCATTTCGTCCATTTCGTCTTTTTATTTGAGCATCTGAGTTTCACAAAGTTGGACATAAAGGTACAGATCAGCATGGTAAGCAAAGCCAAAGAGAATACTTACATAAATAATTAAATATATGCAGAGCAGATATGATGCCCAAAAGGAGTAGGCAGAAGGAAAAGCTTGTGAGCGCCTACTCCCTTTTGTATTCACAGTTGAGCAGTAGATATACAGCGCATGATCAAGAAATATGATATAATGATACTTTTGTCCTATCCCAGAGACATATCAATCATACAACTAGCAATATTAATAACACTTCTGTTAATCCCAAGAAAAGGCTCCCTGGGGAGGAGCGTAAATTGCAAAGTAGCTAATTTTCAGCCGTAGTTTTTGTGCTGTATACTGCTTTTCTTTACTGCCATTCACATTATTGGCGCTTTAACCAAGCAGATGACGCAGGAATTTGTCCCACTGTACTGTGTTCTAACTGGAAAATGCACTTGGAAACCAAGTTCATTCAGAAATTGTCTCCAGGCCTGTATTGATGGTAATAAACTTCTCCATGACAAATCCAGATTTTGGTCTTTTTCTTACACTTTTCCTTGGACTAGCTGATCCCAAAGGCGAAGTCAGGACTCTTCAGGGGTTTTTTTTCTATTTTTTTTAAGTGCTAGGCGAGGTGGGTGAAGTGTCTTGCCCAAGGACACAACGGCAGCGTGCAACCTGCAGGAGCCGGGATTCAAACCCTTATAGTCATGACACAAACTGTTCTACCATCTGCACCACTGTCACAGGGGTCACCAAATGATTCCAATGTATCAAAAAGACAAATTGACATTATATTTGTTGTGATCATTAAGTTAAAAAAATGCATAGAGCACCAGTCAAACATTTGGAAACATGTTTTTATGTATTGTTTTTTCTTTTATTTATTTGAACACATGGGATTATCTTTTAAACAAAAAAGGTTGTAACACTATTTGCTTGAGGCTGTGACTCACTGATCCTTTGAGCTGTGACACAAACTTTTAAACAAAACACAACTTACTGTCTTGAAATTTGCTGTGCACGATCAGAGAAGAAAGGACTGCAGATTGATCATATTACACATATCTAGACTCTGATTGGTCAAACTGGTGCTGTTACAACTCTCCCCGTGTTGCAATCATCCCCGCTCTCACCTACTGCTTTGCGCACTTTTGGCATTTTCTCAATAAGCTTGACAATGTAGTCACTAGAAATGGTTTTCACTTCACAGAAAAACCATTTCAGGTCACGACCTTATGAAGCTCATTGAGAAAATGCCAAGAATAAAGGGTTGCAATTGTCATCAAGTCATTCATATTTTCATTCATAGTTTACTACCTTCAAAGAGAATCATATTATGTAAACTGGGTTAAAAATAAAGAAAAGTCAATACATTAAAAGTGTTTCCAAACTGTATATTTATAAATTAATGCCAAACAATGTAATTTGTGTTACAGGTGTAAAATATTGCGATATAAGACGATATTATTGCAAAGCTTTTCTTTTCAAACACAAATATACACAAAGTACAAAACTAGAGAAGAGGTGAGTGCTTGGGGGGTCGAAGGGTAAAAATGCATCAGCAGGTTCTCATCAAGGAAGCAACAAATACACTAGAGGCCCTAAGGTGATGAAAAAAACAGATAAAAGTGCCAAAAGGGCAAATTACAAATCCGAGGCACTCTGCTGGTCGGTATAAAAAGTCCATTAGGTATAAAGGTATAATGGACTAAGTATAAAAAGTCTGAGTCTGCTTTTTATACCAACCAGTGCCTCGGCTTTGTAATTTTCCCTTTTGGCACTTTCATCTGTTTCTTTCATCACCTTAGGGCCTCTAGTGTATTTGTTGGACAAATCAGTAATTTGTGTTTCAGCAAATTGTGGCAAAACAAGACTTAAAAAACACACTCACACACACACACTAAATGTGGACTAAAACAAGGCTAAAATGAAACAAAATTAAGAAAACTATAACTAAAACTGAACTTTTGCACATGTATAAGTTCTGTGCATTACTTTGTTTTAGGCGAACGTGTCGATCTCAGTCAGATGGAAGACAGTGATTTTGCGATATAGTGTGGCTTCTTGCGATATTACCTATTGTAAATACACATTATTCAGCCTGGTTTTAAATGTTTTGGGTTGCGGTCTTTGCGCCGCCATGTTGAGGGTCGTGGCCTGAAAAGCTGCCCCTAACGCTTTGGATATTACAGTTTACAAACCCAAGAACGTAAAACAAATCACAGGTTTTTTCTGCTCATGTCTGCGTGCACTCTGGTAACCTCCCTGATTTCCTTTGGAAATACCCAGTCAGTGACCTTACACACGTGTCTGCACTTTTAATAGCTGTGAGTCTTGTAATCTTTCAAGTTGCAAGTTTGAGCCTGTTTGAAGTCGTGTGTGTTCAAACACTATTAAAACAACGTCGAGTAAACGCGATTATTTCCACACAGTACACTTTATATAAACCCTCAATAATCGCACCCAAAAATGTTTCCAGAATAGTGTGTACGCATTGCTTCTAACCTCCTTCTATATGTTGTATATCATTGGGCTGTAAATGCCAAATTGTCTTTTTTTCTCTACATTTTGTATTGGATTGAGAACATTGGAGAGAGAAAATAACTACACTTTTTTCATAGTTTGGCTGGTCCTGCGACTTATACTCAGGTGCGACTTATATATGAATTAATATGTTACGGTAACATACCAGACATCTATTCAGTACGTTGTTTATGCTTGGTGTAGCTGAATAACCATCAATGTGTTACTTTAGCATATCGTACACCCATTCAGCCTGTTGTTCTCTATTCTATTATTATTAACTTGCCTTTCAAAATGAAATGTCTGTCCTTGGTCTTGGATGTTGTAAAAAAAAATGCGACTTATATGTTTTTATCTTCTTCATTATGCTTTTTTTGGCTGGCGGAAAATACGGTACTTCATAAAAGGCTTTATCAACACTGCAGAGAAAGCTCTAGTGGCCCTCAGTCAGCTGTGCATCTCCATCTCAAAGCCACCAATCACTCATTTGAGGACAGTGGAAAAAAAAATAGCAAATAGCAAAAGAAAAGATGTGTTTTGATAATGCGGGAGATGCTTTGACAAAGCAGAGAATAGTATTAAATATGTTTGAAAACAATACTATAAATGTAAAGTTTACTCTATTTCAAATTTAGTCGACTCAATTTACATTTTTTGTTGACTAAAATTAGACTCAAACTAACAAGATTTTTTTTCCCGACTAAATCTTGACTAAAATTGAATTCCATGTTCGTCAAAATTTGCTGCCAAAATTAACACTGCTAATGAGATTGTGCCAGAGTCCAGGGCAGGACTATAGAAAGGTGCGAGTAGCCTTTAGAACAAAGCCCAGGGCAAGACAATTGGAAGGTAATGGGGAGTCATTAGGTGTGAGTAGAGTCGTTGAGACCGAGACAAAGGTGTTTTTCTTTAGCCTTTAGAACAAAGAGAAGTGGGACTTGCAGATAAACTCCTCCTGGTCTTTGTAAGATCCACTGGCGTCCAAGTTTGCACAGTGCTGACGAAGCTCTTTGGATGAAGAGCGAAACGTCCTATACTTCAACTATAGAGAACAGATGAAGACTGAAGAATCTTTGCCTATAATATACTTACAATTGAATTACAATTGTGACATATCTTTGTTGCAAATTTCAATCAATTTGTTTTTGTACCGCCCAATATCACAACGGGAGTCATCTTGAAGGGCGTCACAGTCCGAGAACAAATGGAAGATTGTGGAGGAAGGATTAAAGGCGTTAAAATGGTTGGGATAAATGCAATAAATGACACCTGCTATAACATGTTGTGACGTCACGCAAACGGAACCTATTGGGTTTGATCTGACATCAGCAAGTGCACGGTAAAAAGTCATATGGCCATTTTGTTAACCTCTTAAACCCTATAGGACCCAAATTGGGCACTAAAATCTCTCTCCTTCCCCTTTCTCTGTGTCTTTCCTTCCTCTCTCTCTTTCCTCTCTCTCTCCTTCCTCTCACCCTCTTTCCTTCTTCTCGATCTCTCCTTCCCCTCTCTCTGTCTCTTTTCTTCCCCAGGACCCAAATTGGGCCTGTTGGGGTTTAAGAGGTTAATTTAACATCAGTATGTAATTACTTTTCACTTGACAAGGATAGTTTTTGGATTTTAAATTACATTTTTGAGTCCAAAAACCCACAACTTAAATTATCTTGCAATATTAAAATAACCATAGTCAGCTTATAGCATTTGAGCCGGATCTTGTATGGTCACACTCACTGCCATATTTATGCACAGAGAAAGTAGTCCCACCCCTGTATATTTTATAAAGAAAACGAAAATAAACGATAATGGGTCTTTGGAGAATAAATATTTTAGGTTATCATTTCAGATTTGCTGCGGTTTTGAGATCAAATGAAATAGTGCCCCTTATGCTCCTTATTTCACTAAGTTTAAATTGTTGTGGCAAATACTAAACAAATATTTATGAGATGAAGTACCCCATTTCTTCTTACAGAATGTCAGAATGCTACAAAAAAGCCAAATAGTACCACATATGCTCATTCATCAGCGAAATTAAACCCTCTTCGGAAGCTTTGTTTATCCTCCTGCTTCGTTCCTGGCTTCGTTGTGAATGTTGCTTTTTTACAAAGCCACTGATAAGAGATAACCTTTCTATTCTGCGTCTGATAAAAGCTGGTGGTTTGGCAGGAGCTGGCCTCTCCCTCCCCCTGTGGAGGAAAAAAAAACGCTGATTCAGACGCCTCTCCTCTTCCTATACCGCTGACCCACTGACCTCCCAGCGCACACTCCATGCCCCAAAGCTGACCTATATATATATACACATGCCAAATCATTGTTCTTCAAGCCAGACACTGTAGGGGAATAGGGAAATTGCTGTGTATTACTGGTATTAATATGAGGGGGAAATGTATTGCATGTTTTTCACAAAATTTTCAATATTGAGTTTTGCCTTTGATAGAGAGAAGAATTACCGGACACAACCAATAGAGACATCAGACAATTGCCACACTGATACAACGTTTGGGATCGGATTAGGGGTAAAGATTTAAGGCTGATAAAGTCCGAACACGACAGAGGTTTTTGGTATGGGGCCCGTGTTTGCGGCATTAATCCCTGCCTCCTGCCACCGGTGTTGGTTTTCCAATCAGGGCTGACAGTGGTGGGTAGATTGTGTTTGATTTATTGCCTGCTCTGTCTCTCTTACCTGCCGCAATAAATCCCTCCTCCCTCGGCAGATGCTGTAGGACACTCTCCAGCATCTAGAGCGGGAAGCAAGCTCTAAGCATATAGTATACACGGACGATACTGTAAAAGAAAACAGAAACAGGACAATATTAGAGATTAAGGCCAGACGCAGCAGGTGAGTAGGGAGAAACATTGAATTGGGTGACATCGATTTGAAACGGTTGCTGTGTGTTACTGGCGATTTTCTGTCATTTTATGTTTCAGGGTTTATACAGGTTTAATGACATGTTAATGCCCAAATACTACATTTTTAATACCACAAAAGCCACAAATCGGTTCATATTTAATATTCATTTCCATATTCAACAGAATTTGATACGATGGCCAACTTTTGACCAGAAATACAGTATGATTTCTACCAAAACTGCAGTCTAGGCCTTAATTTTTTCATTATTTTCCACAAATGTTTGATTTGATGCCAGTTTGAAATCTATTTAATTAATAATTAATAATTAATTAATTATAATTAATTAATTTAATTTTAAGGCCTTATTTTTGGCACAAATCATTTAATGACTATTAATACTTTTCAATACCCTGCAGAAACCCTGATGATTTCATATAAAAAATAAGACATTTTATGTGTAAAAATGCTGAAATTGCCTATATTTTTGGCTATATCTAAATAATGTATGAAGCCAGGTTTAGTTTAGTTTCGGTTAGGTACAAGATTGGAAAATTTGGAGTCTGTAGAACCTGATTTTTTTCATAGTAGTGGAATTGAATTGTTTTGTCCTCCTTTAGTATATTGCAAAGTCAAACCTCTGTAGGTTATATATGACATATATGGCAGCAAATTGACAATTTGGTTTTGTCAATTTCATAAGTTTACAGGCAACTTTTGTCACATTCTTGTGACAGTGACCCTGCAAGTTGTGAAAAGTGCTAACAAACTCATCTCTTTGAAGAAATGGGATATTAGAAATGTGTGAGGATAGTTGGGAATGATTTTGGACCACAACCTACTATTTAATTTACTTGTTCCCTCTTTCTTTATTTGTAATGAAAAAAATCCAGGTATAGTGCCTTTAAGTGGAGATGTTGTCGTCACAATGTGAGAAAATGCACTTTGAGAAAATTGAAGTGATTTCCTGTAGTTTTATGGCGAAACATTGAAGCGCAATTATGGAACTTTGACACTCATTGTAAAGATTAGGCCACTTACAGTATTTATTATCAGTAAGTGTGACTTAAAATCTTAACAAGTTCACCCTGATCCAAGACTAAAATTACTATTTAATTTCATCTCAAGTCCACTTATACATGCAATTCTAATAATAGAGTAACTGTGCAAACTGATAAGTTCATGTACAAGTAGTTGTTACTTCAGACAGAAATGTTATTTTTTGTATTTCTTCATCGATTCATCATTACCATCAAAGAAGACACTACATATATATTTTTGCCTAAGACACTACAATATTGTAACAAGACATTTCCTCCAAAGATGAACTATTTTTGAGTCACTGTCACAAAAATATAACTTGACAGAGGTGGAACCAACCAAAGAGTGGAATGTGAGGTATGCACACTTTATTGCGCAAATGACAACAGTAAAGGAAACAGGAACTAAGAAGGCGAGTTCATAGCAACAGCGACATTACTCACTGCATGTCTATAATGATCAAAGTTACTAAATTCCACCCTGTTTCAACGCACATATGAAACAAAAAGATTGTAATATCTACACATCATGACGACAGACCTTCTGGACACCCCTACAATGAGCGCGTAATGGTGCGCTCCGCCGTAGCCGCGTCTGCGCTGCGCAGCGCTGACTGCAAATCAATGAAGCCAGTCAGACACACGGGGCTGGGCAGTCCAAGTTGGGACAATCCGCTGTGGAGACTGTTGCCGGATAGACGACGATAATAATGCTATGTACAGCTAGTATGCGCACACGCTACGGTTCCTGTCCTTTGGCGGAATAAGGAGGAGCGATTGACACTATTTTTTATACTTAGTTACAGGATTTGTAGCTTGACTATTACACATTTCGTGTGAGGATGATTTTTGCTAATACTGGAAACCCTCTGAGGACGTCGTATCGCAAGCAGGTAAAAAATAAAAACACAGCAATTACCATGGGATAACTTCTTCAAAGCCAGCAGCTCCTGAGCTAAACTTATTCAACCCTCTGCAGACTGGCAAAAAACTCTAACTCTGTGGCGCGTTTGTGCCTTTGGTAAACGCCTGTTGTGTCTCTGTGCGTGACGTAAGATCCAGATAGGCGAGATAATTAAAATACCTGCTGCTGCCTGGTCTGCGCTTCAGTCGAGCTGTGATGCGCTGGTACAAACCAGTGCCAGGTTCCTTCTGAAATATTATGTCTTTATATATACACAGCACACGATGACAGATTATAGGCGGTAGTATATTGGATATTGGTCTGGAGAAAGTGGCGCACGCCTGGCGCCTGCCCCGCCGCCGAAACTGAAAGCGCTTTGGCTAATACATAGGTTGATAAACTTGTCATTTCTCCACCAACCAACCACCAACTTGCCTTTTATGAACGCACTTGCACAGCATTTGACCTAATCCCACGTTTTGCCTACGCCTCCTTTTAGATTTCATGTTTTGATTTTCAAATGAACCACGAGTGCACCCACTTTGTTTGCTTTGGGTGCTAGGTTACTTTTGTCTACAGGGATTAGTTGGTCCTGTGATGTCAGTGTAAAGACAACATATACACTATACAGGCCGTGTTGTAAACAGAAGGTTTTCATTCATAGAAAATGTTGGAGTCATTGGCATGTTTAGTCCGTCCCCTTCTCCAGACTTCAAAGCCATTCTCTGGTGTTTTCAGTTTGGGTAATGTTAAAACTAGTGCAGGATTTGAAATGTAGGATAAGGTATGAGGTTTTTGATCTCACAGTGGAGTTTCAGTTCACAGTAACGTATTCCGATGGTTTGTCAGATGTATTTACTGAGATGATTGTAACTTTTTGTTGTTGTTCTTTGGACATTGTTGCCTTTCACCAACAGAATGGTGTATGTTTGCCATAACATTTAGTTTATAACCATCAGTTACAGAACTCTACAAACGAGGGCTGTGCTCAGTATATCGTATTGGCAATATATCGCTACGGAGCACTTGACAATACGTGTATCGTATCGAGGCACCTGTATCGTGAATCTGCTTGTTTTACCCCATGGTTTATTCACAACACGCTCACTAACTACTGCAAATGCCTGTTATACTGTATTTAACTACTATTTATTGTACCTATGAGATATTTTTCTTCAGTTTCTTTGGAATATGTATTGTATTATGGACGCTGTATTGGGATAAACTTGTATCGGGTATCGTATCGTGGACCCTGTATCGGGATATGTATCGTATTTTGAAGTTGTTAGTAATACCCAGCCCATACTATAAACCTTCCTTGGACTTGTTATGACTATTTCGGGGGTCAAATTGCCTCCAGTACAAATCATTTCTTGCTAATTAGCAGGCTTCCATTGATTCAGCCTTTATTTTTTTAGACTCCTTCCTACAGAGGATGTGCCCAGGACTGTTACATGCTCAGAAATTTGAATGGCTAATCTGTTTTCTATACAAGTACATATATATTTTATGATATAAGTTATGAAATGCAAAATATTGGGTTTCCACAAGCATTTAAATCGCCAAACAAAAGCGTAGGCTCTATAAGCGATGAAGATTTCCTGTTTTTTAGTTATTTTCTGTTGTGGTCCTTTTAAACATACTCGTATCAAAGCTGTTTTGGGAAATTCCCATACAATAGGCTACAATAAATCAATTTACAATATTACGAATGAATGGCACATTGACGCAAACCCTCCAGCGCTTGCCTTGTGTCTATTCTTAAGCTCACATTGCTATATTGGAAACAGTTACTCGCCGCCAGTGCCGTGCCACGCTGCTAACCGTATTGGCATTTCTATATTGTAAGCCCGCATAATTGGACATACATGACTTATTGTTCACTGATGCGAACCAGTTTGTCCCAGTTGCATATAGATTCGAGCTTTAAAGAGCCGTACACAGTCAGCCTATCTCGTGTTCTTCTCTTCTTGTTTTCATCTATTGGGAGCTCAATGGGCGAGGCCTGTGTTACAGTAATGCTTTTGAGTTTCCATCTCGGATATGACAAGCTCTACTCGTCTGGAGGTCCCTGATAAGTGCCGCCCTGTCCCCTCGTAGCGGCTAATGCTATAGAATAAAGATTGTGTGTGTGTGTGTGCGTGTGTGCGGTCAGGCCAGTGTGAAAGGGGCTAAATTTACTTTGCTGTACAAAACGGAAGTCGTTTTTTTTTTTTCTTCTGACATCTGGGTCAAAGGCAGTGTGAAAATGGCTCCCACATGGTTTGTTATAGTTTAAAATTGTGGGGAAAAAGTGAAGCTAACAGCATTTTGCTATTGATTCATCTGGTCTTTCTAAGTTATGAAGTCAATTTGAGATGAAGGGACACTACACGCAAACGTCTTTTGTTTTAATTTTCAGATTGTTGGCCAGTTTAATCTCGTAACGTATACATTTTCACCTGGAAACAAAGAAACAAACTAATCTTCATAGTAAGACTTTTGATTATTGCATTGATTCGACATTCCTCCATAGAACTATATGGGGAAAATGTAAATTCAAAAGCCGTTTTCTCAAAATGCGTTCTCCTTACACTCTTGCAACATCAACCTCCACTTAAGTAGCTACAGACTTCAAACTTTCAAGTCTTGTACTTAACAATATTTATATTAATATTTAAAGTATTGTTCAGAACAATTTTTCAATAATTAATTCCTAGCCTGGTTTAGTTTTGAACGCCGCAACAGCAAGGCAAAATTTGAATTTTTACAGATGTATTCACTCATAAGTAGTTTATTAAAATGCTGAAAATATATCCAAAATCATCTCTGAACAAATCTTTCTAACTACTATATCAACAAAATAATATCAACATTTAAACCTGGCTTTATCCGTTATCATGATTATTAATATTATTTTATTTGACTACCATGTCAATAAAACATTGCAAAAGGAAAGGAATACAAAGTTGATACTCAAAAGGAGTAGTTAGAAGTTCACTGAACGTATAACTTACATTCTGCTGGACCTGAGCGCTGCCTTTGACACAGTGGACCATGTGATGTTGCTACAGAGGTTAGAAAAGTGGGTGGGAATCTCAGGTACTGCTCTACACTGGTTCAAGTCTTACCTTGAGGACAGGACATACTTTGTTGAAATGGGTAACCGTGTCTCAGACAAAATGGCCGTGACTTGTGGGGTTCCCCAGGGGTTAATCCTAGGACCCCTCTTATTCAATCTATATACATGCATCCATTGGGTCAGCTGATACGCCGCAATAATGTGTCCTACCACAACTATATAGGCGACACCCAGATCTACGTGTTACTGACGGCAGGTGAACATGGGCCTGTAGACTCATAAAGTGTGAAGCACTTTGAATTGATAAAAATGTATTTATTATTTAGATTTGTCACTGAAAATATTGGCAATTTTGGTAATTTTTACACATAAAATGCCTTATTTTTATATGAAAACATAAAATGACAAGAATTAATTTTTCCTCATATTTATGTCAGTAATACGCAGCAAATGTTTCAAATTGATGTTCACCAAAGACACAAAATGTTGAAGCCATTTTGTCTCTGAAATGAAACCTTTCTAATGTTATCTAGCCATAACGTTTGCATGAAAAATAATAGTTGTACATTAACCTTCAAAAGCTGAATGGCTTACTTTCTGTTTGGTAATGTACCCAAATGCATTACAGATCTATTACTGGTTATCCGCTAATGTTCTACTTTCACGCTGTACACTAATGGACCTTTTTGGTACAAGTGCTAACAAAAGATACAGAATGGCGGCCTAGATCAGTGGTTCTCAACTGGTGAAGCTTCGGGACCCACTTTCAATGCAATCATGACAAGTTGTGACCCGAAAAAATGTGAATTTCCCCTGCTGATTTAAGCACGGATTTTACTTCTTCCTAACAAAAAAATATCAAAAGAATGATCAATAATAGATTTCGTGACCCACTGATTCTGAAAATGGATCCCAACCCACAAGTTGAGAACCACTAGCCTACATGACCAAGACTGAGAAATTATAGCTTAGTGGAGCAGTCGAACACATGCATTAGCCAAAAAAGAAACTTGGGGTTAATATAGCGCTGGCAATTATGGAAAAAATAATAATCACGATTATTTTCCTCATATTGAAATGTTTCTTGGAGCGTCGTAAAGGCGCCATCTAACCACACATACAGCCACTGGGTCAGCAGAAGGTCAAGTATGCACTAATATCATTGCAGGCCCAATAAATATGAATAAATGTCTTCATTTGTTCAGACTGGAAAGTGCAACAAGTTAAAACTTTATTCAGTGTATTTCTGGCGTTAAGATTAAGTGGCGCAAAGTCTTTAAAATAGACAAGAGAGGGTTTTAAATTTGACTGAAATTCCATATACAGTATTATACGCTGAAATCAGATCGAACCGCTATTACCAAGAGGCATACCTAATCCAATTCTGCAGGATATTTTTTCGACTAAATCTAAATATTTATTAAGGGGAGATGGGCACAAGTCATATTTTTAAATCTTTAGATTTTGAGCCATATACTCTTAACATTTACAGTAAATTTCACCCGGAAATAAATAAATCTAAAAGAAATCTTCACATTAAGGTTTTGGATTACTGATTCAGAACCACTGGCCTACATGACCAAGACTGACAAATTATAGCTTAGTGGAGCAGTGTATAGTTCTCAATAGAACTATATGCAGAATTGCAACTTCAAGGGCTATTTTCTCAAAATGCATTTTTCTTTCACTCTTTTCACACAACAATATCTCCACTTTAGTAGCTTTAGTGGCTATACAGACCCCAAACCTTCCAGTCCCTTATTTAGCAATATTGTGAAGTTTCTTCAGTACAATCGTTCAATATCTAATGATTTATTCAGTTTTGAATCCTCCAAAGATTCAATTTTTTACAATTTTTTTCTCACTATCTAGCTTATTGAAATAAAACTTAACAAGATATTCAAAATCCTCTCTGAACAAATATTTGTAATGTATACAGTTTACAAACACTTTTAATGTTTTTCTCTGAAGTGAGTTTTTCTTTGCTCCTGAACAATTTTCCTGGCAGCTGTTGAAGGTCATGTAAACGTTAGATCAGGGACATTTGAGCAGTTTCTGTTTCATTATGATTTAAAAAGAGTAAACTCAGTTCTTTGACAATAAATGGCTTCACACAACCACTGACCATGAGGGAAAAGATGTTTGTGTTATCATTCATTCTATGAAAAATGGCCAGAAGATTGAAAGGGAATGTAAACTTTAGGCCACATCTGTATGTCAACAAAATAAACCCTTGAATTTAAACCTGACTCTATTGATCTATTATTTATATTTTGTCGCCAAAAATATAGGCAATTTTAGTAATTTTTACACATGAAATGCCTTGTTTTATATGAAAACGTTTAATGAAAGACCAATAATCTACTGAAAAAGTTTCAAATCGATATCACGCAACTCTATTTTTTCCCGATTCATCTGCCGTGCCCGTGTCTCACCTCAATTTAGAGAATCATCTAAAGCATCTTCATCCGAAAGCGCCTTGAGCTAAATTTAAACATCGTGTCACATTGAGCAGAGACCCCATGTCTGCGTGCGATGCCCTGTTTGCTGACAGCCTCCGCCTGGTGCCACTTCCACAGAGCGGAGCCTAAAGACATGACACAGTCCACTCGTCCGTCACCAGCGATCGTCCTCGGGGCTGAAGTCCAGACTCTGGAGTTGCTCAATCCTGTCACTGCTTCGTGCCTGAGCTTCCCCTCCCTTCCTCGCAGCTTGTGATGTCTGTGAGCGGGCAGGCGGGCGATCCGATAATCAGTGACAAATCCTTCAAGAAGAGAGTCCAGAGTCTCTGTCTTTACAAAGTGACTCGCTGTTGATCGGTCCAGAAGTTAAGCATTTTCAGACTTTGTGAAATTTTTTGTCGGCTTTGCATTGGTGTTGGAAGTGGATACAATATGGCTTCCAGGTCTTTCATCTGACTAACATTTACACATTCTTTTTGCAAACAACCAAAAACACATGTTCCACTTTAGCCTTGTGTTGGTTCTGTTTAGTGTTTTTGAATGTATGAGCTAGTGTGAGTTTGGGTGAGTGTGCTCATCTCTTTGTTGCAATTGTTGACTGTGTATTTCATGCGGGAGGTTGGGTTGGTTGGGCACTACCATATACCTAAATTAAATTGATAGTTAGATAGATAGTTAGATAGTAGTCCAAACACATTCCTAACTTCCCTCACACATTCCTACCATCCCATTCGCTTCATAGAGATGAGTTTATAAGCACTTTTCAGGATCACTTTCAAAGAAATGCAAGAAAAGCAGCCCGCAAACTCATGAAATTGACAAAGATGCTTCCTATTTAGATGCAAGGTATTATTTCCGCAAATGTCTGAATATACTAGCCATTCCTAAAGCTCAAAGCCCGAAGGCCCTTATCAATCTGAAGATCCCATGGGGCAGCCCAATAATAATAATGGACTATATTTCAAATAATTTGATGTGTTTAAGAATAAAGAGCAATCACAGTTCTCAGCCATACAGGAGTTGTACATCTTAGGCAAAGATTAGAAGGAAAGATTCCAGCCCTTTCTCATGCTAATGAGGC
>OMNZ01019665.1:56283-68255 GCA_900303255.1 Lesueurigobius sanzi | reverse complement strand
TGTAGTGTAGCTGTAGTCCCGGGGCTGTAGTCCAGCTGTAGTCCCGGGGCTGTAGTGGAGCTGTAGTCCCGGGGCTATAGTCCAGCTGTAGTCCCAGGGCTGTAGTGGAGCTGTAGTCCCGGGGCTATAGTCCAGCTGTAGTCCCAGGGCTGTAGTGGAGCTGTAGTCCCGGGGCTATAGTCCAGCTGTAGTGTGGCAGTGCTAGGTCCAGTGTCTGTCACCCGCTCTCCTCTTTAGCGCTTTTTGACACGGTGAAACCAATAGCTTCCATACATCTGACGTAAAAGCTGCAGGAGCTGCACAATCTTAACTTCGGGGGTGTTGTCATCAGTTTTGACGTGAGTTGCGTGAGTCTTGTTCGCTGCTATCCGCCGCTATCCGCCATGCCGAAGGTTGTTTACACTCTGCAGCGTGCTTTTCCACGGCGCTTCTTGTGACGACCCAGTGCAAAGGATCATGGTCTATGTAGTTCACAATGCGTTGTTCCGCGGGAGCCGGGTTATTTTTGGTGTTTTTTGACGGAAATCAGTCCTTTTAATACCGTAGCACGACCACGACGATATCGAGGCACTTTTACTACCGCGATATCGCGATAACGTCAATATCGTTACATCCCTAGTGCTACGTATGCTAACGTAGCACATTGATGGTTATTCAGCTACACGAAGCATAAACAACGATTTGAATAGGTGTCTGGTATGTTAACGTAGCATATTAACAGTTATTCAGATAACTATAGCATAAAGAACTGAATCAGTGTGAAAATAACTTACAGTACAGTAAATACAGTATTTAATATATAAGTCGCACCTGAGTATAAGTCGCAGGACCAGCCAAACTATGAGAAAATGTGCGATACGGTCCTCCCCTCAGACCTGGCGAGTAACTTTGCTGGGACCTGGGTATAACTATAAGTAGCCAAACCTTACGATTAAATACAGTACTTTCTGTCCTCTTCCAAATGCTCTATTTTCATAACCCGCTGCAATATTTAGCTGATAATCAGAGTTTTTACAAGAGTTTTGTTGGTCTTCTGACATAGCAACGCATAACCCAGAATGTTCCGCAGTGTGGCTTTACACAGCATCCACCAAAACTGCTATTCCCACAAGGCCACAAGGGGTCAGAACTGAGTATACAACATGAGCCTGCTCTAAGACTAGATAGATAGAAACAATGGGTGACTTCATAACCAAAGCCAAATCTATATGCAGTTCCCTTCAGGGTGATTTATAATTGCCTACTATTGGTTACTTTGGAAGGGAAAACCTACAAACGATACGATAATTACTATAGCTCATGTGTGTTTTAAAATATACCCTTAAACCACCAACATCTTAATTCTATCCAGCATCCGGTCGACATTGTTTGAAATTCCGGCTCAAGGACCAGTTGAACATAAAGACCATTATTATCTGCGCGCTTAAATGTAATCATTAGCTTTGGTGCTTTCTGTGCAGCGCAGCCCTGCTCAGCATTCAGTCGATGTGCCGGCTTCTGAGGCAAGACTCGTTTTGTTTATAAGAATTGTTCGCAACAAGGTTCACAACAAAGGGCTCAGTAGAGAACAAAGGGCATAATTACAGATAAAAACAAGATGAAAAGTAGAAAAAGCCAATGCATCACCCAGATATGGCAGCAGAGATGTAGTGCAGAGGAAAAAGGAACTGCTATAAAGGCATTTTAGCATTTGGTTGTACTATAACTTAAATAGCTCTAGTTTATAACTAAAATGAACTGCTAATTAAAAGTTATTGCTCAAACATTTACATATTATATTTTTAAGTAAGATTCATACTGCTCCAAAACCGCATTTAGGAAGGCGTGTATAAACTGGGGCCCAATCAGCTCAAAGTATTGTACTGATTGTCCCTCCAATCTGGCTTCTCCCTGGTTAAAAAACATTTGGGAACTCCTGGCCTAATGGACACCAAAATCTCATAAAATCTCATAAAATGAACTGACAAAAGTAATGCTATCAAATATTGCATGAAGATACTGTATGACTAAATGAGCTAAATGAGAGTTCAATTAAAATGTTAAATGTAAATTGTATATAAACAATCATATTTGGTTGAACTTAGTATTAAAATAATTGTGTTCTATACACCATAACACTGTCTTCTATGGTTGTTTTGCTCCTCCACAGACCATAGAGTTCGATGAGGGAGCCGGCGCGGTGCTGAGAATCCAGCCTCTGCGGGCACCGCGAGACGAGAACATCTACGAATGTGTGGCTGAGAACAGCGAAGGCGAGATCACCGTCAACGCCAAGCTGTCCATCATCCGCGGTGAGTGCTGCGCTATGAAGCACCCGGCAAAAGGCCTGCAGCCCAGTCAATCATTCAACTGGACCTCCGCTAGCCCCCGTGGTTCCTACTGACCACTGTGCTAATTTTGACCCCTGTGTCCTTAATATGTGCACTGCAGTCTACACTTATGCTATTCTTATTTAAAGCATACATTATCACGCTATATATTTAATCAAGAGTCCATTCATGTCAGATCACTCAGAGCTTTATTTAGTCGTGATGAAAACCCACTGGAGCATGAATAGACTAAATTGGATTGAAACACGTCCAGAGTGGTTCAAAAGTGTCAATATGAAATCAGCGACTATTATGAGATTTGTGTAAGTGCCTTCTATAGAGACCTGGGTTATTCTTGTCCATAATGATTTCTATTTTTAAATTCAACTGCATACAACCTTTAATTGTTACCTTACGTAACGGCAGTAACACCAGGTGGATCGACGTGAAATTGTATTTTTTATGTCTTAAATCTTACTGGACCAGAGCGCTATAAGTTTTTTGAGCAGAGAGAGTGACACGTTTTTTTGGTTGTTACATTCATAGTCTTGATTATAAACACATTGTAACTTATGACTTATGAATTTTGCTGTTTTTAGTGAGCAAACTTCTTCTAAGGTATCCCCTCGCAATGACTGTATACATAATATTTGATACCTAAAGGCACTATACCTGTTTTTTGCCCCTCTTTTTCTCTTGATAAGTTAAACTTGCTTGAATTCACAATATTTGACCTTACTTTGAGTCATTTCAACTTGCCAACTTTCAATTCAATTTATTTTGGACAGCCCAAAATCACAACAAAGTCGACTCGCAGGGCTTCACAAGAAATAGAAAGACGATTATTGAATATTAATTGTGTTGGGGCATCCCCTGTCCTTAGACTCTCCTTCTCGGCAAGGAAAAACTCCAGAAACCCATTGGGACAAAACGAAGAAACCTCGGAGAGATCCGCATGAAGGGGGGGATCCACTCCGGCTGGATGGGGGTGGGGTCAAATTTACGTAAATTTATGTCAATGGAACAAGTATTTTTCCGCTTAAATTATGAAAAAACAACTTCTTGCACTAAAAATTAGATAATGAATCTAAATTTACTTGAAATGATAGGCTTTTTCTGATAGTAAGTGCAAAAATACTTGTTCCTTTGGCAAATAATTACTCAAAATCATCTTTTCAGTGTATTAGCGTCTTCCTTCAGTATATTGTAAAATGGGCTTATAAACCTATCTCTATGAAGACATTGGATTTTAGAAATGCTAAGAAAAGGAAAGCTAAAAAAAAAATCTAATATAGGGCCTTTAATAGTTGATTAGAACCTTAGCACACACGACTACTACTACTACCACTACTGCTACTGCATCCCCATTTTAGAATACATTTCACTTCCGCACTCCTTCTGTACAAAAAGTGTGTATAAATTGTATCTGTTGCTGTATTCTGGCGTGACCCTGCGCAAAAAAAACTCTCTGAAACTATTCAAAACAGCATGGCTGCTATTGAAAGTTTCCAAGTCTATGCCACCTGTATTATTTGTTTTCTTGACTGACTGCTGTAGCCGGACATGCTCCACCCGCCTTCCCTTCCCATTGTTTTCTCAATATGCTTCTATCTCCCCCATACACACTCCAAATAGTCTGCGTATTTTCGTTCTCCTCCCGTCTCTGTCATCTGCCATGTCTCTAGTGCTGGATGAGGCTGCTGGCTGGCTGGCTGACTGGCTGGCAGGAGGCACACTCGTTTTCACATCCACAGGCAGCAGAGCGGAGGGGGGGCGAGAGGGGTGAACCAGGGAGAGAGTGTTTGTGAGTGGACACAGTGGGGGGGTGGGGGGGGGGGGGGGGGGGGGGGAGGGGGGGGGGGGTTGGGGGGGGGGGGGGGGGGGGGGGGGGGGGGGGGGGGGGGGGGTTTGGACCGGAGATTGAAAGCCTGGAACTGCATTGTGAGGTTGTAGTTATTGTTAGCTACAAAAAGCCCAGTTTGCTCAGAAACACCAGTTTGGGAGCCCGGGGCGATGGGAGGCCTCAGGTGTCACGTCAAGATTGAGCTGTGGCTATAGAAATATTTTGCATTTCTGTAGTTTTTTGATGCAAGAGCAGTTAGAGTGAGTACAGTATGATAAGTGGTCATGAATAGTAGTTTTTTTTTTATTGTTATTTTGTCCCAAGATATTGATTTAACTGATATTGTCATTATAGCTGTAGAGCCAAAATGGAAAACTATTACCGTATTTCCAGGACTATAAGTTGCTCCGGAGTAGAAGTCGCACCAGCCAAAAAACACATCAATCAATCAATCAATTTATTTTTGTAACGCCCAATATCATAACAGAAGTCATCTCAAAGGTCGGTATGGACAAAAACAAATCAATATCAGACATCAAGAATGATCAAAAATAAGTCACACACGAATGAAATGTCTCGACCAGATGTAATGTCCCATGAATAAGTAAATCACTTAGAGTAACAAGCTTAGAGTATCCCCCATCCTTAGACCTTCCTCTGCGGCGAGGAAAAACCCCAAAAAACCAAGAACCACATGGTAAATAAAATTGAGGAAACCTCAGAGAAAACCAATTTAAAGGAAGGATCCATTTCCCTTGGACGGATGGGCTAGTGGTGAATTTTTGAAGAAGAAGAAAAAAACATATATACAGTAAGTCGCACTGGCCTATGAGTCACATTTTTTGGGGGAAATGTATTTTACAAAATCCAAGACCAAGAACAGACATTTCATCTTGAAAGGCAAGTTGCATTGTAATAACAATAGGATAGAGAACAACAGGCTGAATACAGTAGGTGTACGGTATGCTAACGTAACAACTTACCAGTTATTCAGATAACTGTAGCATAAAGAACAGAATCAGTGTGAAAATAACAAACCTGTGAAATTATATACTGTATTTTAATACAAAAGTCGCACCTGACTATAACTCGCAGGACCTGCCAAGCTATGAGAAAAAGTGCGCCTTATAGTCCGGGAAATACGGTAGCGGGCGAAGGGCCAAACACAATACTGTTTTACAAGTAAAAAGACTGATTACTGTGACACTGAGTAGAACAGGCTGTCTTGGTGTCCTTAGTAACTACTGACAGTCTATTCATTGCACAAATTAATCAAAGTAGATACTCCTTACAAATCTAGGCACCATCTTGAGGGCCAAATGAAACCCATTGGAGGGCTGCGTTTGGGCACTCCTGCTTTAGACTCTAACCAGATACACCACCGAAGGCCCATAAAATCAAAGGATTGGAGTGACACATACTGTATATCTGAACCTGAATTAGGAAACTATTTTTTTATCCTACCAATCAAACTAATTTCATTGCTGCAAACTAGCTATACATTACTCAATACACACATTGAATTTGATCATTATGTTATTGTCCTAAATGTTTCAAAAGTACGTATAAGTTCCTCTTCTCTTAGTACCTGACGACTGACAAATGCTATTGTGCTTTCAATAAATAAACACAGAGCGGAGCAAACTGGACACTTACTCGCTTGTGTATCTACAGAGCGAAAGTGCACATGGCTCGGCAGAGGGCAGCCCACAGGAGATAAGGCAAAATGAAAAGTTATTGGAATGAGCCGACAAGCTTTCCCCCTTGAGCCCTGAGCAAGACAG
This sequence comes from Lesueurigobius sanzi, assembly GCA_900303255.1. Taxonomy (NCBI): domain Eukaryota; kingdom Metazoa; phylum Chordata; class Actinopteri; order Gobiiformes; family Gobiidae; genus Lesueurigobius; species Lesueurigobius sanzi. The sequence continues at coordinate 62,319 of OMNZ01019665.1, read as the reverse complement.
CGGCTCTCCTGCCCAGACAAGACCCCGCACAGAGCAAAGAATCCCAGAATGCAATAACGAAGAAGGGCCATGTGCAAGCTGAGCCGCGCAGCCAAAGAAGTATACTTTCCACTGTTTTCCATCCTTAATGAGGTCAGGCCCCCTGGCTTTAACCTGTTATCGAAAGGAAATTGCATAGGAAGAAATTGGAGGGGACTCGGAGAACTTGAGGAAAATGTAAAAATGAAACAGGTGCAAATCTATGATCATTTATTAAAGGTCCTTCATGTAATTATTCAGACCATTTACCTTTGTGCATTTCATCTTTTAAATAGTGCCAAACAGGATAAAAACTCTAATAGACACTTTGTTGTGAAAGCTCTGCACCACCTCATGACATCAGCAGCAGAAACAGAGCGTTTTGACCTCAGTAGATTGACCAAATATGTGGGATTACTCAAACATTCCTTCAGGGAGTAATGGAAGTAGAATAGATAAAAAAGAGTTTACAACAGATGAAAGAATAGGGCAGGGAGGCAGTGGTGGGGAAAGGGCCAACGTGGAACAGGTGAAGAGGACAAAGCACAGACACGGCTTCTTGGAACGGGGGCAAAGGATTACGGGATGTGGGACGAGGCACTGGGGAGGCGTCGGCGGTAAACAGGAGTTGTGGTTTGGGACTGGGAGACGTGGAAAATAGGACACGAGGATGGGTGACTTGGCGGCACATGTGCGGCAAAAGACAGACGAGCGGGGGGAAAATGAGCAGATAATTGGAAGTGACATGCTGCGGAGTTGGTCCAGATGTCATAGTGTGTGCCTCCATGTTACGCTCGTATGGTTTTTCATATGCAAAGATAATGACATTAATTTAGTTTGAAGAGTACAGTGTGCATTATAGGCTGTGTTATGTCATATACACAGAAGTGCTAACTGGAAAGCTGTTTTCTCTCTCTACTGATTCCAAAAATAAAATGGTGAAAAGATATACAGTATTTTTCCACAATCAAATCCAGTATATGCCACCCCCTCTCTCACCCTTTCAGAAATCAGGAATATGCTCTGATCCAGCTGGTGAACACTGATCCATTATTTCGACTGTAGTTGGTGGTGTCATACTTCTTGGAGCAGTGAGACCTCGTTTACTCTGTCTGCATGTGGTCTTGAATGGATACACTGACACAGCTCGAGCACTTGAAATTGGTTCGACACATACTTGATGTCCTAGCGCTTTCTATTTGAACCTGTAGGCAGTATTGGACAGGATGGTTTAACATACAATGATAAGATAAGAAGAGGAGAGAATGGGAGAAGACATCCATCTATTAGTCAGAGCTGGAAGACAAACTCGCGATACCAAGGCAGCCATGTTGCCCTTTATGTGTGCTGCGACCAAAAGTCTAGGCTAGTGATTTTCAGCTGGTGGATCGGGACCCTAAAGTGGTTTGTAGGATTATTTTCAGTGGGTTACGTGCTTTTGAATAAAATGTTTTAGGATCTATTCTTATATCAACAAACCGTAACGCTTTCAAGAAAAATCATTTTAAAAGTTTATATTTATTTAGATGATGGCTTCTCGATGGCCTGATACGTCAAAGGGTCCTGTGGGGTCCGTGTAAGTCGCAGGCATCCTATTTTACATTTTAAATTGGGGGTGAAAAAACCACCCATTTCTCTACTTTTGTTTCAAGAAAAAAATAGAAAATTGGAATTTGCTGTAAATTTCGTTTAGACAAAAATGAAAAAACGGGAAACCAATCCTTTTATCATTTTTAACATGAATTGAAAAGACCAAAAACGGATAATGAAGAAAAGATTGATGTAGTTTTCTGCTTATTCTGCTCATCCCTCCCCATTCTGTCTGCCACTGACCCAGAAACAGTCACGTACTGGGCAGTAGCTACAACGATGGGACAACTTGGATTTTTCACTGTGATTTTGAACAAGAATAGCAGTCTATTTTGTCATGTATGTGATGATTTTATAGCCGAAGGAATAATACTATTGTTATTTGAAAAAAAATATTTGAGGGTTGGCTGCTGCATACCACTTTATGGATGGGACAGCGGTTTGTTTACATGAAGTAGCCTAGCATTAGCTTTGCGTTTCTTAGCTGTTGGGCTGATTTCAAATCGAAAATAGGACCCCTTAGCTGCACCATTTGAGAACCACTGCCCTAGGGCTTTATGCAGCGCAAAATCCTTGCACTTTTCTTCATTTAGCTGGGCTCTGGATTGACGCCCACTTTTGTCTAGAAAATACAGGCTCATCATAATCATCATACACTGACATAACTTTTTTTTCCCGAATCACTTCTCCATTTCCCCCTGCTGACTCCGATTGTTGACACCTCCACTGTATGACTGATTTGTGACACGTCCTATCCCGAGCGCGGCCCCGCCCTGTGTTTGTGGCGTGCATGTGTCTGCCCGGTTGACTGTTGCTTTCGCTGCCTTGCCTGAATACCTAAGAGGGGGGCCATCTGGCTGCGCTAGGACTTGCACACGGCCCTCTCAGTGAGTCCTTGGAGAGCCCCTAACAAGTCAGCACGCACACTCCTGAGATCCGACACAATGCGTGGCTCGCTGTGGGTTTTCTGTAATTTCCTTTCTTTTCTTTTTTTTCTCTCTCCCAGACAAGTGTCAAGAGGGAAGCAAATATTCTACTAAGATACTGTCATTGCGCGGTGCAGAAGGGAGATGGTGGGAGACATATCTCTGGGTGCTTGTCATTTAGACTGCGGAGTGTGAGAGTTGTGATTATTGTTGTAAATAAAACTCCCCCTTGAGAATGCGGAGAGGGGAAACTGTCAGCGCTAGAGGTATATTTTTCATTTTTGTTCGTTATTAGTAAAACACTTGGGGTAGAGCGTCGCAGAGTGGTTAGTGCTCCCTGCCGTGTCTCGGCACGGAGGTCGCAGGCTCAAATCTCTGGCTTCTCTTGTTACTGGGTGGCTAATTCGACATGAAGCCCATGTTGTGCTTTATCCACACTTTTAAACAGAATACATCCCTACAACTTAAGATGTTATTAAATTTAGTAAAACAGTCAAGAGATCAACAAGATCAGAACTAGTTTGGTGAAGAGGATATGCATGAGGTTTGATGTGGAAATAGGATTGTAACATGGTTAAAGTGATGGGGGGGAAAAACAGATCTGACTGGTGTAAAAACAAGTTCATGTGAGTCCGTTTTGAAGTAGCTTTTTTCTGTACTTTTAGGCTTCTAATTAGACCGAAAACTACCAAGACCCAGCTTTGACCTTTTCACAGTGGCAACCTGCTAACTTCTCCCTCACCCCGCTCCAGATGGAACCGCTCTGAAGTACCTTGCCTGTCTGCCATCACTTGCGATTGCCTAATTTAAACACACACATATGCACTGTTCGGGTGTATGAGCTGCCTGGGAGCCATACTTCACTGTTCGAAATGCTGGCTTTAACTAGACTTGGAGGCTCCATCTGCTTTAGAGCAACATTGTGCCAGTCAGGTTTACCAGGCATACCCACTGTTATCCAGGGACTAGCGGTGCATGGCGGGCCGACTGTTTGATCAGCCTGTCTGCTAATTTGCTGCTTCTGCAAGAGTGGGTAATGGTGAAATTTAATTGTAGATCCTTATGTAGCCATTACACACAGAGAAATGCTAGTTCATTTGCAAGTAGAGGCAATTTACTTATACCATAGTATCACCATAGAGGGGAAAAAGCATAAGCATGTTTATAGTAACCAAGGTTTCAAGGGTGCTGTTATATAAATGTTTATATAAGGGATGGGGCTGAGTACTGAGGATTGATGCCTGGTTGGTCCCGAGACAGCACATAAGAAAGTTACCTTGAACAAAACAAATATATATACATATGGAATATATTAACATACATTTTTTTTGGTTCTAGATTAGTGTTTCCCAACCAGACACCTTAAGGTGCCGCAAGAGATCATCAGGGGTGCTATGGGAATTTCACCTGATCGCTGTGTAGTGGTCAGTTAGAGCAATTACTCTACAACTAGAGGGCAAAAAAACATAGTAGCCCACAGTCACGCTGCTAATGACAACTGAGGCAGCATCTGGCCCAAAGATGAAACAAAACACCACTCCATATTTTTGGACATGGGTATAACATTATAACACTGATAAAAGTTTTTTGTTTTTTTCCAGTTTTGCATGATATAGGCCATTTACAGGTATAAGTAAAGGTACATTTTGGATTACACAGTTGCCATCAATACAAAATATCCTCCTAATGACCAGCTAGACACAGAAAATGCAGTGGGTAATCAAAGAATGGATTTAGATTCGGAGCCAACCTGTTTAGATCCCATATTTGGGTGATTTTAGTCACTATCTCCATGGAAACGAATTGGAGACATCCCCGCTGCCAGTGAAGTCACAAGTCAGGTCAAGAGTGATTAAAAAAATCTATAATAAAAATGATGCTTGTATTTCATTCTAATTATTGGGTCTACATTTAAAAATAGTGCTTTCTCTAATTTGTAAGTTCTTCATTAACAAAGCTTCTGGATTAAGAGATGAAAAGTCATCACCTAAATAACCTAGACCAGATGAGTACCTGCAAAACTACCGCTATTGAGCACGCCTGGATGACTGAGAACGGTCCCAGACACACCCATGTTTAATTCAAAGTCCCGTCTTTGCAGAGCGACGGCGTGGCTGTTTGGCTGTGTGGGCTGGTTGTATACTCGCTTCAGCTTGTTTTATTTACAGGCAGAGGTGAAACCAGGACGGCGGATAAAAAATGTATAAGACACATGGTGGAACATGACTAGGTGCGCGCCGGAGAGAGCGAAAAGCCAGTTAACGCGCAGCAAGTGATGGGGTTAAAGACGGCTGTCTGTGCGTATACAGAAGACGGGTAAAGGAATAATGAGGCAGTGCAGGATGAGTCTGGATCAGCCGCAGACTCAGCGCTTTTCCCCTCCGGTATCCGTGACTCGGAGGTGACCTTTGCCCCGTCTCCCCGTCTAAACGAAGTAGCTGAGTGAAAAAGTAACGAGATCTTGGTAGATGTTGTAGTGATGTGTTTCGTTGCGATTTCTCGAATAATTGTTTTGGTTGAACATTTGTAATCGGTGAGAACATATTACGCTGTATTCAAGCGTAATATTGAGATTTTTGTCTTATCTTAGTTTAACTTATCGATTATTGAAATTTTAGTTATAGAGCAGATTGGTCCCCAGTCTTGGGGTTGCCAGATCCTATGGCAAAACCAGTTTGGAAATGTCTCTCTCTCTCACTCTCCCTCTTCATCTCTCTCCCTGTCTCTCTTCCTCTCTCTCTTCCGCCTCCCTCTCTCTCTCCCTCCCTTCCTCTCTCTCCCTGTCTCTCTATCTCTCTCCCTCACTCTCTTCCTCCTTCCCTCTCTCTCCCTCCGTCTCTATCGTCCTCTCTCTCCCTCTCTGTCTTTACCAAAATAATCGTTTCATTAAAAATTTCAAATGGCTATCTCTCATCCCCCACACTCGCCTGCAGTGTCTCACTTTAAGTAGCTCTAGGTCTGTCTTGCGTTCAACCAAGTGTATTGTACATCCAACTTGGGTGGCAGTAGGTCAGTTAAGAGGAGGGTTTGGTTGACTTTTGAACGCCTGTGAAAAGTGTGGTGTTTTATTGGTCAAAAGTGTCCCGGACTGGCACCGAAAACAGATCAATTGTTCTGTTTTCTTCATGTGGATGGCCCTTGTGTCCCAAACCCTTATTGCGGGCTTAAGAACTTTCTCCGTGGGGAGCTCTTTGGCTGTCCTTCTGTGACTTCACCACTTTTTCCACTTTTGAAAAATGCGCCGCTGGAGTACCCTTTTTGTCTCCTCTTCCCTTTTGCACGCCCTATTCCGGGATATATTGCAATTTGTATGCCTCCCGGAGTGTTGTCTTGTCGTTTCCATACTCCGCTCTGTCTTGGAGAAAGAAAGGAGTTCAGTGGAGAAGAAAATTCACTCAGATGAGAGTTTATGGCCTCGGAATCCTTTGATCCTGTAGAGCTGTAATGCACTAATCATGTGTGATTGGGGGATGAGGATGGGGATGGGGGGGGGGACAAAAGC